>ML812574.1:7291-22376 GCA_009831015.1 Picea engelmannii
CCCCCCCCCCCCCCCCCTGGGACCCCCCTAGGAAAGGGATCGTTAGACGCAGTTGTTGTATCTAACGCACCCACACACACACACACATGCAAAGAATATAACACATACCCAACACATAATTATACCGAATCAAGAGCTGAAATTTGTACCAGAGGTACCTTGATATGTCTCCTCAATACCGTAGTGATTTCACCATCTGAATCATTCTAGAAAAATAGTTATAGCAAAAATGGTAAGATGAATTGAAAATAACATACCTTAGAACACATCACCAAAAGACTTCATCCTCCCTTGAAATTTGGCCTTCTTATCTTCTTATTACCTATGAAATTAGACTTTTATTAAATGAATGTATAATGATGTTTATTTATAACATTTATCTCACTTATGTTTAACATTAGGGCTGACCTTACACTTTATTATTTTGTAATTCTTTTCTTTAATTATTTTCAAGGCCTACATGTACTTCCTTTTTCAATTCACTTTGTCATCTTTAAAAATTTATTTCTCCTCAACCATGAGGATCCACGTGCATGCCACATACCACCAAAAACAACATGATGTATACTATCCATTGATGGGTGTTGTATATTCATGTGCATTGTCCTTCATGTCCAAATACCTTTATCAATCTTGCGGTCCAAAACCCATCACTAGGTTTGACATCAATGAAAACAACCAATCTTCCAACATCGTTAGTATAAGATATAGGATTTGTGGAAAAAGATGAATTCCCAAGTCCTTCAGGAAAACCAAAAATTGGTGGGTTCACGCCAAAGGATGGTGTAGTGGTTGAAACAAGCGGTAAATAGTAAGAAGAAAAGGAATCAATGTATCTCATGGATGGTGGATCAAAGAGTAGTTTTCCAAGTGGATTAGTAAATGGAGGATTTCCAAAATATCTCAAGCTTTATGAAAAGGTTGGGACCGATTCTTTAACGAGATGGCCACTTCCAGGAGTGACGCTCCCAGTTTCATAAGTGTGTTTTTCTATCACTAATTCATAAGAAAAATTATGTTGTGTTTCATGAGTGTTGGGTTCCATACCTTGTATACTGTGAAAAATATGATCCTAAGGCGAACTATGAAATACAAAGAAAAAAATCCTATGAAAACTAAAAGCAATCAACCAAGTAACAACAGATTTAAGGATATTCTGAAGATGGAATATCAAGTCGTTAGTGAAGAAGTGATAAGTATTTATCCCAACCTCCACATAACATCCCTTATCGGTGCAAGAAACCCTCACTTTCACAAGATCACCCTCCAAGGGTACTAAGAGTGTGATACGACATCTTCCCTAGGTATCATGGGAATCCCCCCACAGTCACCTCTATAGATACCTAGGAAAGGCCACTAAGGTTACAAACTCACAGTCAGCCTTTAGGGGGTACAATCGACAGTCGAGACCAAATGTATGGGAAGGATATCAAAGTACAAAGACATTCAAGAGAAATTAAGACAAGTGGACTAATAGGACTCCATAGGGCCCCGAAAATGTTATCATATGGAATTGATTGGGTCAAAAATGTCTTTAGGTTTTTTATTTTGGTCATTTGTGTTGTTTGAATTTTTGGGTTTTTTCTTCTTCCTTATAGTCATATTTGGGTTTTAACACAAATAAATATCAGTGTTTATGTTGACCTATCATCCTTTGGTTATATCTTGATCTTAATGCTAATTTGGACAAGCCATCACCTTTAGTATCCTTTATTCCTCCACTACCATCCTGACATGTCACCTCTTCCATGATGTACTAAGACCCCTCCACTTTGTCCCTTTACCCATTAGAAGGTCAAATCATGTTCATTTTGTATCCTACCATCTCATCAGATAGTTCATAGTGCATCCAAAGTACATTATGCTTTCATCAACATCATTGTGCTCATAAGAATTGTCAGCCAAGATATCCTTGTTTTCATCACTTATAGTTTAAAAATATAGCTTGGGATTTCATCATTAAATATTTTAATTTTTTTTCCAAGATTTCAAATTACTTCTAGATCGGCACTGCAAACATTGGTGCTTTCAGACAAGCTCTATGGAAATTGTTGTAAACAATCTGGAGAAAGTGAGTTGGAGGTTAGACCATTTTCAAATGGACTTATTCAAGCTCAAGGATATCAGTATTCAAATAACAATTACCATGTACTCCATGAGTGTTTTTAGCTAAATTGGAGGACATGAAAGGATTCATTTTGTTATTTCTTCTCTTGGGCGCTGCGAACTGGTGATCCATGCTGCAAACTTTCCCACTTACCCTGTTGTCATGATCTCATCCAATTGCATGATCTTTGATCCTCTTTTTATGAAAACCTTAAACAAACCTTGGTATCAGGCCACCTTTCCTATCTCATATTCGACCATTTTTTCTTATGCTACAAAATTTGCTACGAACCCCCTTGTTCTGGCGCTACAAACTTTGTGCGGTAACCTGGCACTATTAATAACCTGTCCTAGAACCTTTTACCATCTTTTTTTCATCAAGATATCCATTTTAAATTAAATTCTATCTATTATTAAATTAAAAATATTGTTTTTTGGTAAAGTTATGACGAATTTTGAAAGAGGATAGTGAGGTATTGGACAAAACCTTTCTGACAACAAGTTGTTTCCTTATATATTCATGTTTCTGTGTAGTCTTATTTCATCTCCTTTACTATCAACTATATTTTCTTAAATTTGGAGGTCAAATAGGTTGATAAAAACTAAATCCTTAGACAAAACCATCCCTTTGAGAAAGATCATCCATAAAAAACCTAAGCCCTTTGTTTTTCCTGTTTTGCCTCTTGCATCATTCGAAATTGGTGGTTAAATTTTCTTCATATGAAATCAATGGATACTCCACAAAAAAATAAGGCTCACAAGGGAGGGGGCATTGTGAGTATTGAGCCCTATGAAATGCAATTGTTTGTTGTTGAACCCCTCATCAGGGAAATCTTCCAAAGAGTGGTATATCTTAATTTCTGTCAGAAAATGCAGAGGGGACACCCTGAGGTGGCTAGGGAATTTTCTTTGAATTTTAATGGAACCAAAACCAATATTGGGACATTATAACTTGATGTATATGAATTGACCATAGCGGCAACTACTGAAATACCAAATACTGGTGAAAGGTGGTTTAAGGTGATGAACCTAAATGTAGCCTTCTCCAAAGAATTCCTTAAACCAGAATGTCAGGGAGATAATATATCAAAAGGAATGCCTAGGAGCCACATGATTGAAGGTATTGATAATATTTTAAGGGTAATCCAAATATATTTTATCTCTGAAGGAAACGTCAACATGATTTATCAGTACCACATAACACTTCTGTTGCACTTCACAGACAGATATCTCATGAATCTGAAGGATCAGATCCTGTCACTAAGAGGGGGGCTGAATTACTGACACAATAATTTTATCAAATTTTTACTTTTGTTAATTATGTATTGCATAAATGAAAAAACAATTTGAACACAATGTTTTATCATAGAACCCAATTGGGAAAACCACAAACACTTTTTTATTAACTGCAAACAATTTTTTTGCAAGTTACAATAGAAGGAAGATGTTTTCTTCCTCTTTAGATCAACACCCACTGATCAAGATGCACCTAGACCCATATTCACCAGATCCAAGTGGTAGGAGGATGCAACCCCCTATTTAGTCAGCTACAACTGACAAGGAATCACCTACTCCCCTACAGGATCCAACTTTCCCTAGCACCTCCCAGCCACCCTTTTTTCGTAAATCCATAAATATTTTGTATCATGCACTAGATATCATGACTAATGCTTTGCCTCTTTCTACATTTGATATTCAATTTCTCTGCTGAAGTCACACCTTTCCTTCACATATCAACACACTTATAAATGTCTTCAACATAACTCTTCATCAAAACAACACGTCTGTTCATTCCATTTCACAACTTTTCATGAGCATCACATCTCTTCATTTAAGATTATATAACCCTTGTTTTAAGTAACACGGTCATTAACATGACTTTTCATAACCAAACATCTCTTCGATCTATATCTCAAATCTAATGACTATGTTAATGTGTAATACAAATATTTAACAAACATCACAATACTTCCTTAAATCGATACTTTAAGGATTTAAGCATCTAAATAATTGTTTTAATATCAATTATGAATTGTAGTTATCAAACTAGGTCTTTCACCGAATAATGTGATGTTATTCAAGTCACTATATTTGTGTTTGTGTTGTGTAGGTATTTAACTAGTTTTGGCGAACCTCCACAATTGGAAGTATGCCAAAAACTCCAACAAGAATAGTGGTCTCAACATCTGAATGTTTATTCATAAACATTTGAACTTAGCAATCCTCCAACATTGTCATTATGCCAAAGTTACTGATATACATAGCAGTCTCTCCACTATTGAAAGTTTCGCTAACTAAAAATAACTCAAAAGTTTTAAATCCTTGATCACCCATATGACTGCCACGCCAACAATGTATTCAAAAATATTAATCCAATGGACGTGATCATCTGCTCGATAAATAAATGATTTTTTTCACTTCTTCCAAAAGGTAGGGGGCCTGACAGGTCATCCCGAGATCCAGTCTAGTGATCCTCTAGTGAAGTACAAGCACTTAGATCCCCCGCCATAAATTTTCACTACGCATCGAATAGGCATAGTGAGGGATGTCGTTATAAACCCATATAAAATATGCCCCATTGCCAATGTGGGATAAATCCAAATCAACAAATAAATTTCCACTGTTGATCATTTGATCGGATGGTTTTTGAGACTCCACAATGGATTTTGTTGCAGATCTTCATCTCCTTTGCTTCTTGCGTCGATCGTCCACTACCCATCAAACTTACATGATATTCATCTCTTTTTACTAGATATATTCATTGACACCATCGAAGACATTCTCCACAAAGATGTTGAGAATGTATTTCAATAAAGCGTGATCAATTGCCTCTCCATCACACTCTCGATTAATCTATTCAATTGCCACATTCTGTGCAATAACATGCTTTGCAATATATACCCGATCACGAAAAGACGTGATTCCAACTTTTCTTAGTGAAGGTAGAGACTTTTTTAGCATGAAGTAATGATCCAAATAATAGAACATATTTGACAAGAATCGAAGAATCACTTTGTATTTCTCCAAACTTTACACAAATTCTCCCAAACTGAACTCATCAACCTCTATATTTACTGTAGGAAAAATATTTTGCATGATGTATTCATTAACTGATTCCATGTATTTATCATAGACTTCCTATGGGTAGTAGTGAGAGGGATTTTGGGTGCATAGTTTGTAGACATTTCTATAAATCTCCATGTAATCCCTTGCATGCAATTCAAAATCAACGTTTGAAGCTCTGTTCAACTTCCTTGTCAACTTAACGAGACCCCCATGAATAACAGGCCATGCTTTCTCCAAGTCCAGAGAACAATCATTGTTCATCTTCACTTATTTTCTGGTTTATTCGAAAATATCTTCAAGCCTTTTTAATGTGAATAAGTGCTCTGATTTACAACCCAAGATCTAGTGTCTCTACCTCTAATTGAGAACCCTCTACTCTCCTATAAATTCTCAGGCAGTACAAAATCAAGGGAAACTTTTATACATGACTTGAGGTTTTGAACTTGATGAGGACACCCAACTGGAATTAAAACAACCTCGCCAAGATGTTGTTAAAATGTCCATGCTTATAATCCATATTCCTCTTTCATCCTCTTCGTATGCTTTGTGTTCGGGTATAATTTATTATCATGAATAGGATGAATAACCTCTTTAAGATGCTTACTATTGAAGTGCATGAATTATCTGATCATGGACAATGAGACTGCTTAGGGACAACCTACTTTCAGGTATGCCAAGCATAGAGAACTCTCCACCTTGGTCCCTTTCATTTTCTATCAAATTGTTTTCTGGTGTCACTTGAAAAACCTCTTTGAGGACCCTAAGGCATGGTCTTCTTATTACTATGCTCAATGCACATTTCTTATCTGTCAATTCCAACCATCTATTTTGTCATCATAATGCCTCATCAATGGCTCTGTCAACATATACATGTCATCATAGGAAACATAATGTCAACATGTTCTTCTTTTTTTAGATGTTATGGAATGTATGAGACATGAGTATCCCTATTCCATTCATGATTATGCAGTAGAGTCAATATTGTCAATGCCAATGCCATAAATTCTATTATCATCATCATAGATGTATTTTCAATGCCAATGACATCAATGCCAACCTGTATTTCCATATTTCCAACAATTTCCCCCTTTGAAATTGATGGCAGTACTATTTTCATTTTTCCCCCTTTGCCATCAAGGGAAAAGGGTTGAATGACTCCCCCTAACTTTGATCACTGTCTCCCATTGAACTAATGCCAATTGATGCATTATTTTCTTGAGAGATTAGATTAGAAGAGAGACTACTCCTAATATTTTCCTGAGATGTTCAAATACATCTCTACTTAAGGGTTTAGTGAAAATATCTGCAACCTACTCTTGTGTTGGGACATGTTCCAATGTAATGTTCTTATTTTCAACCTGATCTCTTAGATAGTGATATTTTATTAGAATGTGTTTTTCTTTGAAGTACTGGACAAGGTTCTTGGAGAGACTTAGAAAACTTGTATTATCACCGTAGATAGTAGTGGGTTCTTCAAACAGTACTTTGATGTCTTGTAAGGTTTGTTTCATCCATTCTGTTATCACCATAATAATTTTCAGACAAGATCAAAGTCTCATAAATTTGGCAAGAATCTTGATAATTTGGAGAATTAATAATTTAGAGGACTAGGACATATCTTGAGACATATGGACGAATATAGTGGAGGTGAAAAAGGCATAACTCGGCAGACCGTTGATTGTAAAATAGCCCAGATCAATGGCTGGGGCCCATATCGGGCGATGAACTTGCACATGAATTAATCATGTAAGGGCAGACCGGGGAAAACCATTGTGTTTTTTAAAATGGACCCGCAACGCCTCCAGAGATACATCGGGGCAAAAGCTGGTTTTCCTGAAACCACTTTCACCAAAGCCCCGATGTCACAGGTTTCAATATGTCAAATCAACCACTCATGGGGTGGACAATGACTGGTCAGAATCACCTTGCTTCACTCGTTCGATACTTCACAACCGTATGATGTCAGGTGAACGTCGCCATATAACAAACTCAAAATCTAATCATTTGAAATGTATTAGTCAAGCGTGGTAAACCAATGTATCTGTAAGTGAATCTGTCAGTGATTCATGATTGGAACTCTATAACTATCGATTCTCAAGTATGAGGGTATCATCTCATCCGTAAGATTGACTCTCTAATTTCTTAAAGGAACATCTTGGTTTCCATGATACTGGGATACATGGACAAGGCCAATCAATCCATATCCAGTCAAACATGTCATTCAAGTAACATGGCAGGTTTATCTACTGGTAAGAAGGAAAGGGAAATTGCATGTATATTAGAAACTAAATTCCATACAGAACCTGCTATAGACCCAGGATTAGAATTTAGGCTAAATCCCATCATGAAGGACCTAATCATCAATAGGCCATCTGTGAAAAAGAAATAGAGAAAATGGCAGAACACAGAAAACATGGCCGAAACAACTGAAAGCATTGGGGAGAATCAACCGGCCTGGTTGGTCACTCTGAAGAAGGATATTGCTGAGCTAAAATAAATTATTAGACTGGAATAAGTACATCTCATCATGTTTTGGATAGATGGTGGTCAAAGAAAAGGGCTTATATATGATGAACCTATTCCTCATGGTCCCTTTAAAATAGGATAACAGTTATTATAAATCATTCCTCTTTGCAACTCATCTCTAATTTTAGAATTACGAGAAGTCTGAACATTTTGAATTCCAAAAAAAATCCTCTGTATATATTATCTCAAGGATATAGAAAGGCATAGAGAAAGAGGAGCGTGCACTCTATGCAGGAAAAATTTTGTAAATTTTGGGGCTAGAATGAATATATAAGTGCAAAGGAAGATTTTGGATTGTTTATGAAAAAATTCTAACTGGCAGTGATATGAGTCTTTTTTTCCCCTCATAGTATGTATTTCCTGTAAGCATATATTTCACTTACACTTCTTTCTGTCTAAATTGGAGATTTAGAGGCCTAGAATTCATTATTTGATGCTCTTGGCTTAACAACTTAGACTGTGTTTATTTCTTCTTAACTTATTCACAATTCATCTTTGTAATGCTCTGATGTAGTTATGTGTTTCTTTTTCCTTTGATGCCATTAAAAATTTTCAGATATAAACTCAGACTTACTGCCTAATTTAGCCTTTTCCTCTAAATAGTTCTCGGGTTTGATAATGTATTCTATTTATTCCAGACCCCATAGCTCAAATGTTATCTTCTTTTTTCCAGTCATTTTATTAAAAAACCCCAAAGCAAACCAAATCTAGCCGTCGATTTCCATAGATATACCAAGTGACACGAGAGAGCCATCTCTGAGTTGAGCAAGCTAGTGCCTCAGTTCTAAAGCTGGTTGAAACAGTTACCTCTGTCATTTGTCTATTCAGCCGAACAAAATTTACAGAGTGCTAACATTATGGCGTCGTTGTCGTGGACGAAATTGAAAACTTTTCCCTGGGAAATAACGACATGGTTGAGTTCTAAATTCTGAGAGAAGCAAACACTTAGGCACATATTGGTTTTTTTCATGCTCTTGCGACTCCACACATCAAAAATTAGTTTGAAGGTGATTCCACTGGTAGAAGAATCCATAAATGAAAATCTTCAATGGAAAATCCATTCTAAATGCAGAATCCAACTTCCAAATCATTATTGGTGAATCCACTCAAGCTTCAAATGTAATTTAGAGACTTCACTAGAAGATGAGATCCCTTGACAGGGGATTGGGAAGGTATCATGGATGAAAATAGGTACTCAAAATGGGATCTCTTCCAAATAATTTCACTATTTTTTATAAGTTACTTATGCTCCTTCCTTGAGCATTCCAAAAACGTTTTTATTTACCTATTGCATTTGGATGACAATCATGAAAAACTTGCAATCATTTATCCTCCTCTTAAAGTTGCACATGCATACCCCCATCGTATTGATGATTTTGATAAGAGTTTTACATATGGGCCATGTGATTACCATGACCAAGTCGATCAACCCCATGAAGCCAAGGCCAATGTCTCTTCCCCTGGTCCTAGTCCAATGTCCTCCAGAGCCCAACATAGATACATGCCCCTGAAACTACCCCAAATCCTCCACAATTTCCCTCCAAATCACCATGAATATCTACCTGTGTTTGATGGAGAACCTAATGTCATATCAGCTGAGAAGAACATCCAAGGGTTTGAGCATTTTATAGATTTATTTGAGATTAACCATGATGATGTTTGTATGAGGGCCTTCCCTCAATCCTTGAAATGGGACATCAAAGACTGGTTTAGACATTTGCAGCCAGATACAATTAGCTCATGGGAGGAATTGAAGAATGTTTTTTTTAAGTTTTGGGGCAAGAAGAAATCTTTGGAGCTACAACTTGCAGAGTTCTATGCCTTGAAATGGCAGAGCAACGAAACTATCTCTATATTCAGTCGAAGGTTTTCCAGCATTTACTAGAAATTGCCTAAAGAGATTCAACCCACTAAAGCTGCTGACATTCTCCATTATACAACAACTCTTCATCCAAATTTTTATTTCCTCCTGATGGAAAGAAGACATAATTCCTTACAACAAATGTTTAATGATTCCCAAGATATTCAACACAACATCCAGGCATGTAAATAGATCCAAAAGGAGGGGTTGGATGCTCAAGAACATGAAAGTGAATATGAACAGAAAATAGTTGATTGGAATCTTGAGCATAGAATTGACAATATCATGGGCGCTCTTGAAGTTTCAAATGCTTATGATTGTGCTAAAAAATATACTCCACTTGTTAAAGGAAAATGTGTTGTTTTAGCTCCTGAGCCATCCCATGATAAGTAGGGAACTAGTCATTTTGTAGATAGTCAAGAGGATGAGTTTGCAAACCAGTTTGTTGAAGAACAGATTAATGTTCCAAGTCTGTTCTTATTAAACGGCGTTGCATATGATGTTGATTTTCCTATATATGACAAATATGAGGATGATCGTGATATTGAAGACTTTATTTTTCATCAATAGAGTGAGGAGAAAAATATTAGATCAGCTGAAGAGAATTCTCTACCATTATGCTTTAATACATTCACATTTTTGAAAGAGAATTCTCATATTATTGTTGAGGAAAATGAATTTGTTCTAATGCAAATTCACACCAAACCAACGAAACAAATTGACAAGATATTGGAACACTCTTCTCAGATGCTTGATGACCCTATTCTTTGTTTTGAGGAAGACCTTGTAAATTCAGAAATACAGTCATTAGTCGAAGACAAAGCTGAAAGTGAGCATTTCCAGAAACCCAAAGAGATGGAAAGTTGTACCTATGATGATACTAGAAAAAATGAAGAAGGTTTTGAATTAGGTAACATAACCTTTCCATTGTGTTTTCCCTCATTTGAATTATTAAAACAAAATGTCTGTAGCATTTCAAATCAGAGAATGTCCAAGCATGGAATTGAAAGTGAATAAAGTAGTGGGATTACAGATAAAAACTCTCTCCCCCTTTTTTTTTTCTTCCTTTGAATGGTTAAGAGAAAATCATGAAATTTCAGAAAAAATAGGGCGTTTTGACTATATTCATAGTAGCATTGTTTTACATGAAAAGGTTGTCATCATTAAACAACACCAACTACACTCACATGAATTGCACAATCATTGCTTGGAAGGGTATTTCAATTCAGAATTCCAATCTGTGCTTAATCATCATATTAAAGAAGAAGCCAACCAAGAAATTTTTATCAAAGGTCTTTTCCTTTCTCCTAGAACTAATGCAGATGTTCAACGATATTACCATCAAGACAAGGTATTTCAAGGTTGCCTTTCTTCCCCTAAAAATGATGTAGTGATCCTATTTATGAAAAACCTAGATATGGATAAATATTTTGAAATTTCACCTATGAAAACTCCGAACAACGAGGAAACCCTTGTGGAGGAATGTTGCTCTTCTATATTGATTCCTGAAAAGGAATCATTCTTCCATATGATTCATGATCTCGAGACACATTATATGGGAAATGTTTACGATCAGAATCTACCAATAACAGTGGATTACAACGAATCAATGTATGTACCAGATATGAATCTTTTTACACTAGATGATGTTTTCCAACCATGGTTTCTTTATGACTCAGGAAATCCCTACTACCAGACTTCTCAACAACTCTGTCATTTTTTTAGAGGTCAACAAGTTGAATCACCTGAAAAACAAAAATACGGTGGAAGGAGTGAAACACGATGATTGTTTTATACATATTTTAGAAGATCCATTTGAAATCCTATTAGAAGAAATAAACAGTGTAAATGTTTTTTATTTTGAGAATTATGGATGAATTTTTGAATTACTTATCAGTCAGCAGGATTTGGAGAAAGCTTGTGCGAGGTAAACAGACAGTGGATCAAATTATCACATGGTTTTATTGGCATTTTGATTTCACTTTATTGATAGTTCATTTAATTAGTTAGAGTAGGTAGGAGTGTGCAAATAATCTTGTTGGACAAGCATTTTTTAGTTTATATTTCCAGTATTGTGTACAATCAGTTTCAACAGTATATCCAGTGTTCAGTATCTAGTTGAGAGTAGCATACAGAGTTTGGACTTTAGTAGACACTAGTGATATGGTAGGACCAGGGTACACACACATGTTTTGGGATCATCCCAATGGATCAAGCACTGAGTCTACGAGTTCTTTGTTGCCTCACAGGGAGGATAACATCCCTAGTTGGAGCCTATGTTATCACCATAAAAATTTTAAGACAAGATCCAAGTCTCGGAAATTTAGAAAGAAGCTTGATAGTTTGGAGAATTGATAATTTAGAGGACCATGACATATCTGGTGGCGTATGGACGAGTATAGCAGAGGCGCAAAAGGCACAACTCGATAGACCATCGATTGTAAAATGACCAAGATCAACGTCTGGGGCCCATATCGTGTGGTGAACTTGCACGAGAATTAATCATGTAAGGGTGGACCAGAGAAAACCATTGTGGTTTTTAAAATGGACACATGACACCTCTAGAGATACATCAGGGAAAAAGGTGGTTTTCCTGAAACCACTTTCTCCAAAGCCCCGATGTCACATGTTTCAATATGTCAAATCAACCACTCGTGGGGCGGGCGACGGCTCGTCAGAATCACCTCACTTCAATCCTTTGGTACTTCACAATCATATGATGTCAGGTGAATGTTTCCATATAAATAACTCGAAAGCTAATCATTTGAAATGGATTATCCAAGCGTGGTAAACCAACGTACCTGTAAGTGAATATGTCAGTGATTCATCATTGGAACTCTATAACTACCGATTCTCAAGTATGAGGGTATCATCTCATCCGTAAGATTTACTCTCTAATTTCTAAAAGGAACTTCTTGGTGTCCATGATACTGGGATACATGGACAAGGCCAATCAAGCCATATCCAGTCAAACAAGTCATTCAAGTAACATGGCGGGTTTATCTACTGGTAAGAAGGAAAGGGAAATTGCACATTTTTGGTGCATAAATATGTTCACTGTATATCTCACACTCATTTAAATTTCAATCCAGGATTCGTAATCAATAGATTTGATGCACTATATGTTCCGAGAACAGATAGCCTACCTAAGTTTGTTGCATATAGGAAATACTCATAAAAACTTTGTTTATAAAATTTATAAATACTTCAAACACCTTTGAACTTAGAAGATAAAAATGATAATGAAACTTCTTCACACAAACAACCAATCAAAAGATGTTTTCCTAAAGAAACAAGTCAGTTCATTTCAGGTGCTTGTATTGAAAAGATGAACTTTAAGAAGCTTGTCTCCTGTCGCAATTAAAATAATCCATTCCAACCATTCTCGAAACAAAATCCAACTTCAACCTCATGTAACTCAATAAAATCAACATAGGGAGATTCAATATGACTGAAAGACTTTATTACAGCACATGTAAATAAAATATAAAGTCTTATGGTTCCCTGTGATACTACAATCATGAAATTCAAACATCAATCCCACACTTCAAATTAAGAAATAACTATTTTCAACATCTGAGAATAAAAGGTATATTCGATCTAACACTTGCGTATACACACCAATCCAAAATTATTAACTCAATTCTCAATCCTGAGAATGAAATAAAGATTAATCACACTTACACACTGCTGTAAACTATCCACACAAACACAATTACATTCACAGAATAATTACAAATGAGCTTACCTTGGTTGGATCGGTGGGCCCTTGTCGTTCCAACAAAGAAGCTCAAAGAAACTTACAGAACAATAAACTTTACTAAACACATGGAATTGATGAATTTAACTTCATATTGATTCTTTAGCAAGTATGTTTACAGAGATAATATGTTCAGAAATCCAATCTACAACATAACACTTCCCCTCCCTTTTGGCTTAGCCATCACTCAATTTATATGATTTTTACATTAAAAATTTGGATCTAGACAATCCAATACAAATCAAAACAATTTTACATCAATGGAGGTCTAGTATAACCACTATCTAATCAAGGAAATGTTGTTCCCACGAATCTGGGCATGATCTTTAGAAATTCTGGAAAATTGGCAAAGATTGAAGATGGATCGTTCCCCCTGAGCTGGAGGTCCCCACATGTGCGATATGGAAATTATGGACCACATGTCTGAATGAAAACACATCTTTGGATAAAACCAATGTCCCCAAATTTTGATATCTATCGTCATTGGCCCTGAAATCGAGGTGAAAATCAAGTACCAGAATGTTGGTACCAAAATCCTGTAGGTGGTTGTTTAATACCAGAATACACACAGTCACACCATGAGTACTGGATTAGGTGCATGAATTGGTACCGGAATAGCACATGACTTGGTATCGGAATAGGCTGCTCATGAATCAAACCATTAGGATTATACAAGATGAAAACACTCTAATCGAATTAATTCAAGAAAGTTAAACAAATCATGCTTTAAATCATCAATTACCTCTTGTGAACATGAACAAGGTCATTGGGTATGTGTTTGGGAGGAAATAGTCAAGTATATGATTATAACATAGGCAACAAGGATCATATACAAGGTAATATAGGGGTTATATATGTCAAAACCGAGACTCAACATTCCCCCATGCTTAATTCATTGCATGTCCTCATGCAACAATGATCTTCAAAATTTCACAATTGATGATACTCTTCACTCAATCAAGCACTCCCTGAAGTTTCATCCCTATTCATCTCCTAAGTTCTTGTTTAAACAATATAAACTTCCTAGTTTATGCTTCACACTTCTTACCCATGGAAAAATAGTTATGATGAAAAAGTGGATTCATGAGTAATAGATCAGATCTGTTAGTGATTTGTCGATAGGTCTTATCCAGTCTGTTTTCAATCAAATTTAGGAGAAAGGGTTGGATATGACTGTGGTAGGAAAATATCCCTGCGGACAGGTAGATCACCTCTAAGCCTTGACCTTAACCCTAGACAGAAAAATGCTTAACGTGGACACTGAATTCCTTTCAAATCCATCTAAACTAATGCATGATAAGGGAGGATAACAGAAGTACCTTTTAATCGACGTTTGTCCCTGCACGCTCCGAGTTGCGCTCCAATCCTTTTGCTCCTCGCTGAGGTCTGTGGAAAAAACAAGATACGACCACTTCCTACTCTATTGACATTAGCTTGAAAATAGATCTATCAATAAATGATAAGTTCATATGATATCAGACACAAACTAGAAAGAAACAGGCCAAGCGTGTCATATTAATGAGAATAACGACAGCAGTGCTTACAATCATAGATGCGAATGTGACAGCTTCGTCAAGTCCTCTTCATCTAACCCTTGCCTGAAAGATCCACAACCTGGATAATAGCAGCTTCACTGATCACTCTCCTTTGGCTGACTGTCAGTTTCCTCCAAGATCATAAGTTTCATATGTTCAATTCTTCCTCCCCCTTTCCACCATCATAGAGCCTGTTTATATAGGTTGGGAGGGGCCTAACCTCTTGAGTTA
>ML812574.1:23074-38142 GCA_009831015.1 Picea engelmannii
TTTGCGACACTAGTGATCAACTTGCGACACTTGCAAAAGTTGTAGGGAAGATGCGACACTTACGACGATTGACAGGGACAATGCGACACTTAGCAATTTTGACGTGTAACAGAATGCCCCCCAAAGTATGAAGTCAGAAGATATGAACTGATGACTGAAATACTTTGCAGATGTTCAAGCAAGGGTATAGACTCGGAGAACCTGACGGAAGCTGCACACAAACATCCAACAAATATCATGACATATTTCAAAACCCCAAGGCAGGCATACCTATGCTTGGGTGATAAAGACTTGCAAGATATGGCCGCCATAAAATACACTACGGATCCATAATCGTATTGGTAAAATGGTATAGCCACCGAAGATACACTGTAGATCTATACTTTGATAACTCAGACAGATCGTAGCCACGAAGAATACACAGTGGATCTACGAGATGACAAGACATAGCCACAACCAATACAAAGTGGATCTATGTAACAATGTATGTGTTCTTTGTCCAAAACTCCTTCGCAACTTGGGCGAAACACATATCAAAGTGAATTACTCAACCCAGGTTCTCCTTACCAATCCCCGTGCGATATGATTCTAACCATGTGAATGGATGTCTTGGTGTTGAACACGATAGAAACCACTTGATTACCGGTCAATGAGGTAAACCGTTAACAAGTGCGAGGGAGATCACCATTAATGTCAATGATTCCCAAGGTATATTAGTACATTCCACCGAACGTGAATAGATGAGCTAAAGTCGAACATTCGTGGAATCATTCGATCAGAGGTCAATGATGTAAACCCACTGTCGAACGTGAGGAGGCCTGCCATTGAGGCATGTAGGTCCCAAAGTACTAATTAGTTTCTAAGTCTAATTCCCGGATAATGTGTTGAAGTCGACAGGAATAGACTCATCGAGGGAGGGCCTTGATGTATCCCCCATCAACGACATGAAACATGTATGAAGATGTAATTGGTAGGTCAAAAGATCATGGACTGACACGGGTTTTGAGACAAAATATTTGGGATGGTTGACTCTCGAGGTGGATACTTCCCTTGAACACTCGGGCACAATAGCAAAACATGACATGGACCAAAACTGTGCAATGGATACTGTGACTTGCGTCAGGTGACCCAAAGGAGTGAAAGGAATCTCAAATATTGGCTCAGTGCAGAGGTTCAGCGGATCATGATATGAGCGAATAACAAAGTGTTGTGTTCAAGGGCGACTCTAAGAAGTGCTAGATGGTGTTCTCAAGAGACCGCTTGGCTTGCTCCTTTCAATTTTTCCCCCATCCAGATAGATGAGTACCTCTTTTTAATTTAACGAGCTCGAGGAGGATAAGACATGCTCGATATAACTCACCTTCGGTAAGTTCCTCTTCGTTTGTTTAACGAACCGGAAGAAGTAAGGGTTTGTTCCCGTATGGGCCTGTCGATGTGTACTTTAACGAGTCCAAAGACAGAAAACTCGAAGGTTTTTCGAGATTATAGAGTTTGGAAAAACACTTAAAAGAGAACTCTCTCAGTTCCTTTTTCATACAGTAGTCCATCGAGACCGAAAAAGGGTTAAACTACCGCTCGAAAGACGCCCTTTCTGACCTTTTAATGAGTGTGAAAGGAAGCAAGATCACTCGACAATCTTTTCATATTTAGAGAGTCTGAAAAGGGTTTAAAGGAGACTCCAAGGGGGTTCCTTTTTCGTGTGATCGTATCCGTATAGGTCCGAAAAAGAGATAAAATTTTACCCAGTTGCGTTCTCATATTGTCGAGCTCGAGAACGAACTAAGACTATGCTCATAGATACGACAAGGTGAAAAGATACATTAGAATTGCCAATAAACCTGCGGTACTAGAAACTATAAACCAAATATTAGTGAATCCATTTACACCATTAGAGAAACCCAAAATGACCATAGCTTATAAAAAATGAAATTTCATAAATATGAATTGATTTGAAAAACTCATTTACCATTTCATTTGCAAGGATTTTGTGGAGTGTTGGAGAATCTCAATTGGATCAAAACTTGTTCCTCTCGCTGTCGGAGCTACGATTGATCGTTTCGCACACCGTTTGAACCAGGTAGGTGTTCGTTCTTTGCTCTTTCAATTGCATGGTTTCAAGTTGGTTTTCATAGCATCATTAGTTTAAAACACAAAGCCCTAGGTCACCCTTTTTTGAACCAAATCGGCCTCTTTTTAAAAGTAAATAAAATGGGGGAAATTATTCAAAAAAATGTATTGGGAAAGGGCTGTTAGGATGCCCACACCCTAACCATTGATTAGATCGACCATTTCAACCAAAGAAATTTGCAAAAACTCCCCTCATGGGCCCACGCACCCCCTCAAATCGTTTTACATTTTTTACCATGTTTTAATCATTGTTTAGTAAATATTTAAGGGTGTGGTGGTTAAAAATGATGATTGGCTACCTTTAGATGTCATGGGCATTTGATTTCATATTTTAAAATGCTTTTTGAAAATCGTTGAAATCACAAAAACGTGGGGAATGATGAAAATTTTGAATTTTTGCTTTGTAGGTATATTCGGCAACCATGATTGAGTGGAAAGAGCGGGAACACAAGATGGATGATATAGCTTCTCTACGGAGTCCCCGTACGTGGGCTTCTTTGAGGGCCTGTGGTTTGTTCAAGTTTTTCAAACTGCAAAAAATGAAAAGCGAGGTTCTATTGCTTGAGCACATGATTGGTCTCTGGGATGTCACGGAGAAGGGATTCCGTATTGGTACACAGCCCCTGACCATCGAGTTGGAAGATGTGTACTTTCTGATCGACCTCTCAAAAAGAGGGGTCCCCATAGCTTTTATAGGGCATAGGGCATTACCTGAGCAACTGGATGTGTATCTGGCACATCACTGTGTTCCAGGAGCGAGGTTGGTAGGGGGCAGGATCCCTATCAAGGATATACGGGATCTGCCTCTTCGATCTATATTGTTTGCTATCACTAGTGCGACTGGTAGCACTAGTGCTCATTTGGCTTCAAGGTCACAGGTGGCCTATGGTGTTCAGTGTTTAGAGCCAACACTGTTCAATTGGAGTACAACATTCCTTTGAAATGTGAAGGAACAAATTTCTTGGTGCAGGAACGACCAAAAGTAGTTTGACTATGGCTCCTTCTTAGTCTCGTTTTTCTTAGAGCGCATCCCTCAGATGCAGGCTCAGATTGCACTGGCAGTGCGACCAGTGGATGAGCCTCGAATGGAGAGGTGGACTAGCCTATCCTCGAGGTTGGTTTCGGAGTCAGAGTTCCGTTTTACTGGTGATTTCTTTGCCTGGTTGAGGCGGCAGTTCCTCTGGATCGAGGACTTCCCGTATGCTGATGTAGACTTCCGCGGGGGTATGGATTTGATTTTGCCCGAGGGGGAATATTGGGATGAGTCAGGTAAGAGACTAAGCCATACCTTGTCTAGTTTTGTTTTTTAAGTTTTTGATGTATATGTCTTTTTTTTGGGTATGTAAGAGAGACTTAACAGATGTTTTTGTCTTCGACGTGCAGACAAGGGAGCAGTGCGCCCAGTGGATGTACCAGTGCCAGGACGTCGTGGTGGCGTCCCAGTTGTAGAAGACCTAGTAGTCTCGGTGGCGGGCCTCCGGGAGGTTGAGAGGAACCTCCAGGGCCTTACGATGGGTATCCCTCCTCTGTGGAGGGGGGATGTGCCTTTGCATCTGCAGCGGCACACTATAGGGGTGCCAGAGAATATCAATTATCTGTTGAGGTGTGTAGTACGTGAAGTAGTGTGCTACTCACAGCACAACGTAGTGCGGGGATATTAGAGTTTCCCCGAGATTACATTTTTGTATGCCTTGTCTGGCGATGTTGTATGGGTGGATGGACCCAATATTTTGTTCTCTTACAGACTTGTTGATGTAACGTAAACATTTCAGTCACGCCATATATATATATATATATATATATATATATATATATATATACAGTTTCGAGTTTTTATGATGTCGATGGTTTATACATGATGATGTCTGTGATGTGTTTTAATTTAAATGTAATGTACAGTTTTTTATTTCCTTGAATCTTATCTGTGGGCTAAATACCGATCCATGATATAATTAGCTAACGAATCTGAAACACTATTCAGTTCTCTTGGAATGTGTCTATATTCAATGTAATCAAACATTCGTTCGAGACGGCGAACTTGCAAGTGTAGACGTAGTAGGATAGGACTACTGATAGCGTAGATGCGGTTGAGTTGATAAACCACGAGTTGGGAGTCTAAGTAAATGATGATATGAGAGATACCTAGGGAGGAGGCTTGGGTTAATAGTCCAATGACAGCGTGATATTCTGCCATATTGTTGGTTGTTGGTCCTAAACAGATGCCTCTTGAACTCACCACCTCATCAAACTGATAAATAACCCATGCTGCCGAGGCAATGTTTCGGGTATGTCGGCTGGCGCCATCCACGAACCCAAAAAAGATAGGAAAGGAAAACGTCATCTGTGCATGAAAACACAGGCACAGGCATGAGTGGCAACGATAAAGACTCAAGCACGCGAAAGAAAAGACACACCAAACTAAAAATACAATAATGTACAAAGTATAGATGCTAGGTGATCTAGGCATAGTACTTTTTAAGGTAAAGCCCGTTTCGGGGCTCTCCCAGGGAAATTCCATCATGATCTACTAGTTCATAAGCACCTCTGTGTAAAACATGTTTCACGATGTAAGGACCGTGCCACATAGGTTCTAACTTTCCTGTTCCCAATTTATCATGTGCTTGGTCATAAACGAGGACTAAGTCTCCTTCTGCAAAGGCTCGAGGTTGGACGGATTTGTCATATTGACTCTTGATTCGTTTCTGATGTGCCTCATTAATGAGAGCAGCATCACGGCGTGTTTCGTCCAGCTTGGATAGGTACAAGAATCGTTCTTCTTCAGCAGAAGTATGGGGTAGGAGTTCTACTTTCAATTTGAGTGACGGAATTTCACACTCGATTGGTAGGACGGCTTCAATGCCATAGACCAACTGGAAAGGAGTGAATCCGGTTGAGGTTTTCACAGATGTGCGATAGGCCTAGAGAGAGGAAAACAGTTGTAAATGCCACGATGTCTTGTTTTCCCTTACCATGCATTGGATCATGGTTTTTAGGACTTTGTTGATAGCTTCAACTTGTCCATTCGCTTGAGGGTAGTAAGGGGATGAGTTTTCATGGTGAAAACCCAATTTGACGTGTAATTCGCTCATCATCTAGTTTTTGAAGTGTGCACCATGGTCGGTGACAATGGCATGTGGTATGCCAAAATGAGTAATGATGTGGTTAAAGAGAAATAGAGCTACAGTACGGCCATCGTTCAGGAAGGTAGGCATAGCCTCAGCCCATTTTTTGAAATAGTCGACGGCGACGATGATGTAACCGTGCCACCTAGCTGAGGTAGGCTTACACTGCATGAAATCAATACCCCATTTGGAAAAGGGGCCGATGGAAATAATGGGATGCAGCGCAGTAGGGTGGGTGCATGCCTTCTTGTTGAAGATTTGGCAAGGTGGGCATTTTCTGACGGCCTCGATGCAATCTTTGAAAATCGAGGGCCAAAAGTAGCCGGCACGTAAGATTTTTTGCGCTGTGGCCATCCCGAAAAGGTGACCGCCACAAGCACCAAGGTGACAATCGTTCAGGACGCGTTCAGCCTCTTCATGAATCAAACATCACCGAAGAATGGTGTCAATACCACGGCGATACAAAGTGTCATCGAGGATAAGATAACGACGAGAGTGGTGACGGATGCGTCGATGCTCTTCTCGAGAGACATATATGATGATGAGGAAGAGAAACTCATCAGGAAGAGGGTCTCTAGGTTCAATGTTTTCATCGGCACTTGGGAGAGCACAGATGAGCTCGGCAAACATCAAGGATTTCTTGGCTTTGGCCTTTGTGAACTCGAGATTGAATTCTTGAAGAATAACGATCCATTTCGAATATTTGCCCCCAAGTACTTGACGTGTTAAGACGTGGTACATGGGGTTGGAGTCTGCGATTACCGGGTGGTGCGTAATAGGATGTAGTGGTGGAATCGTTGGACAGCAATGACAGCTGCCATAGCCAGTTTCTCGACATGCGAATATCTGAGTTCGGGTCCGGATAAACTCTTTCTCAGATAATAAATCATGTGTTCTTCGTCATTAGCGTCCTCTTGAACCAACACCATCGCAATGGTGGAAGTAGAAGCGGCCAAGTAAAGGATATAATCCTTTTTATATTCGAGGGGATGTAACAAAGGAGCATGGGTCAAAGCGTGCTTGAGAGCGTTGAATGACCGTTGGGCAGTGTCATCCCAGATGAAAGGGACATTCTTTTGCAGTAGCCGCATAAATCCTTTAGTGAACTCGACGTAATTGCAAATGAAACGGCGGAGAAAGTTTTCTTTGCCTTGCAAACTTTGGAGTTGGGTTAAGTTGGTGGGTGGGGGTAAGGCTAGAATGGCCTGGATTTTCAAGGGATCCACCCTGATCTCGTCTTTGGAGACGATGAAACCGAGGAGTCAGCCGGATTTGACAGCGAAG
Organism: Picea engelmannii; assembly: GCA_009831015.1. Taxonomy (NCBI): domain Eukaryota; kingdom Viridiplantae; phylum Streptophyta; class Pinopsida; order Pinales; family Pinaceae; genus Picea; species Picea engelmannii. The sequence goes on from ML812574.1 coordinate 29,608, forward strand.
ATGCATTTATGTGGGTTCAGATGAATATGATAGAAACGACATCGAAGAAAAATTGCCCACAAGTGGCCAATATGATCAGGTCGGTTGGATGAATGGTCAGGTAAATCATCAAGGTAAGGTTCCGCGATATGTTTGATGTCATGGAAAGCGTACGACATGGCTCGCTAGAATGTAGCACCAGCATTTTTAAGGCCAAAAGGTAGCTTTCGGTAAGCAAAAGTTCCCCAAGGACAGATGAAGGTGGTCTTATGTTGGTCAGCAGGTAAGATTTCAATCTGGTTGTATCCAGAAAAGCCATCCATGAAAGAGAAGATCACGCTTCCTGCACAATTATCGATGATTTGATCGATAAAAGGTGTAGGGTAGTTGTCCTTGGGACAAGATTTGTTGAGATCACGATAATCTACGCAGACACAGATGGTCCCTTGTTTCTTGGCAACCGGAACGAGGTTAGAGACCCATTCCGTCAAAGGGACGGGGTAGATAAAGCCAGATTTTAGAAGTTTTTCAACTTCTGCCTTTACAGCTGCCAGTTTCTTGGGGTGAATGGGGCGGAGTTTCTGTCGAACCGGTTTTGCGACAGGGTAAGTCTTGATTTCATGTATGATGATGGAAGGGTCAATCCCTGGCATTTCTTCGTAGCTCCATGCGAAGACATCGCGGAATTCCTTGAACAAAGCGGTGTAAGAAACCACTTCGTCGGGCGTGCAATTAGCACCAAGATTAATGTTTTCCACGACACCTTCTTTGACTGAAATGTCAATTGTGATTGTGGTAGAGATGTTACCCATGTTTCCCTTAGAAAAAGTATCTTGGATGAGGATAGGGGATTGTGGAGCATTGGTAACATCGGGGGGGAAGACAGATTGTATGTCTTGCATTTCTTCCAAAGGCAAAAGAAAAGAGGATCGATGGTGGTTGTCATCCCAGGGAAAATCGTCAATGCTAAGCATTTCCATGATAGATTCATTCGAAGGAAAAATGTGGGAAATGTAATCAACGACAGATGACAGGGAATTCAACCACGACGACACCGAGTAAGTGTCGGGTGCCAATGAATGTGAAGTGTTCGGAGAGGGAGAGGTAGATTGAATAGCTACGTATGCGGCCTCGGCTCGGCTGAGTGGCATGGTGTCACTGAGTCCATCGAATTCCAAAGGAATAGGCACAATCCAAGGGTCAGATGATTCCAAGGATTGATAGGGAAAAGTCGAGATCATATTAATGGTGGAAATATGAGGTGTAGTAGGTGGAAGTGGTGTAGGGAAGGTACCCATGAGGCTAGAATCTTTCAATAAGCCAACACCAACGCTTTCATACGTAACTAGGTGATCTCCCAAAAAAGGAATGTTGTTGGTGGCAGGGATGCGGGCGTCGGGTGTACAGAAATCAAGTTGATCGACGGTGACAATTTTTCCTTGATGAGGGAATTGTACACATCGAAACACTGACGAGGCGACAGCAGTCATAGCGTAGAACCAACTTCTTCCGAGTAATAGGTTGTAATCGAGGGGAGCATCGACCACTTCGACATCAACGGTAACAGTTTTACCACCCAATTGAACGGCGAGGGATTGTAATAATCCGTGAGGATGGAAACCTTGTCCATCGAAAGCATGTAACATCGTGGGGGATTTGTTAAGGGCAGGTGATTTCAAACCCTTCCAACAGGATAGAGACATGACACAGGTGGAGGCTCCCTCATCCAAAATGGTTCGATGGATTTGTTGATTATGAACAACAACATCGATTTGGAAAGCTAGTTGGTGGGAGAGTCGCGGTTGAAGGTTGTCTAGATTAAACGTGATGTAGTTGGATGACTCAGGATCGAAAGCGCCAATAGCAGCTAAGAGCATCCTACGTTGGTTAGGACAGTGTTGTAAAACTTCCAATGCGGACATGGCACACGGAGCTTGGGCCAAATCTTCTACAATATTGTAATTTTGGGGAGCCCGTGAATTAGGATTGAACGTGGATTTCTGGATGGTGCTCTTAGGAGGGTGTAAGATGGAGTCAAAAGAAGGTTTCTCAATCTGAAGTGGCCCGGATGGTGGGCTAACAGATGGAGGATTAACGGCAGATGGCAAGGGATCTGGCGAAGAACCATTAGTAGTCTTTGGCTTGTCAGGTTTAACAGGTGTGTCGTATGTCACAGAATGAGTGGTTAGATTAACCCCGTTAAACATGTAAATGTGTGCGCTTGTCGAGGCCTCATCGTGCGGTTCGTTGGAACTGCCCCCCGGCGTGGGGGTTTGTGCAACCAAATATTGTTGTTGCGGAAAAGGTTGAGTGAGCACAGCGGGTTGCGAATTTCCCTTAAAAATTTTAGCGACTTCATCGCAATGTGGGCAGTCTCGAGTGTAGTGATCATCACCGCAAATGAGACATGGGAATTTTAGTTTTCGCTGTGGTTGTTTTCCAGAAGCAGGGGTTTGTGGTTGGGTCTTGGGTTGTTCGTTGTTATTGTTCTTCTTTGTTTTGTTTCTCGCTTTCTTCTTGCCCCCCAGTTGTTGTGAAGGGGTTGATTGGACCGCATTCACATCAGAGACTTGAGTTTGGGTGGGGGTAGAAGAGGGTGCGGTCATACTGGGGGCGGTCATGGAAGCGATCCGCTGGATTATTCCAGTAGACTGAGTAGCAGATTGAGTGTTGACGGAGCCAATAACTCCATCCGCATGCGAAGCAGTCGATGGTTTGGATGGATCGTTATTGGGATGGGTAGCGTTCGGTATCAACTCATACAGAGTACCGGATTGTGAATAGACTAAGTATAAGTACTGAGCTCAAGTGATGGCTTCTTCCTCGGTGACCACGCCGCCCATGGAAACATCACGAGCGATCTTGGGTAGTAATGATTTCTTGAACCATTCCGCTAATAATTGGTCCGGAATGACTGCTTTGATTAGCCTTCGTCGTCTTCTCCATTCATGGATATGATCGGAGATGTGTATGGAAGTTGTCTGACGAAGAGAGGTTAATAGTTCAGTACTCATCTCGTATCGGATGGGCAGTTGGAAGTGTGTGAGGAAGGACATGGCGAGGGAGTTGAATTCGTAAAAAGATGTGCGTGGTAATTCAATATACCATTTTGCTGCGGAACCCGTGAGTGTCCGTTGGAAAAGACGTAAACGAATAGAATCATCCATGAGGGAGTTGGATGAGCACCATAAATGGAAGGTCATCACGTGGTTGTTCGGGTCTTCTCTGTATTTTCTGTCGAATTTGGGGATATCAGAAGGGATTTTTGTTGGAATAGCTGGCCAAACCGGAGAATGATGAATGGGATCATTCGTTAACCGAAACAAGTCTGGAAGGTCCAGGGTGGCTAAAAAAGGTAGTTGTCAGTTAACCTATGGGTAATGCTGGTGCGGCAGAGGAACACCAGTGGGGCCCAATACTGGGTTATGTGGATAATTATAACTTGTGGGCCCTCTCATGTGAGGTTGGTTTTGACCAAGGTACATAGGATTTGAAGTGTTTTGAGAAGTATATGTGAGCGGAGGATAACCGAATGGGTTTTGAGGGTTGTGGGTTGGGTTGGGAATTTGTCCATAAGGAGGTTGTTGCAGATTCTACGAATTTTGTCCTGCCAGGAAGTGTGGGTTTCCTGAGAATGGAACGTTCCATGGGTTAGATGCGGCAGGCACAGTTTGTCCCGTGGAGGCATGCGGTTTCCTTAGAAAGGGATGATCCATGGATTGGATGCAACAGACACATTTTTTCCTTGAGGTTGATGGTGGATTTCCTTGAGAATGATGAATGGGATCATTCGTTAACCGAAACAAGTCTGGAAGGTCCAGGGTGGCTAAAAAAGGTAGTTGTCGGTTAACCTATGGGTAATGCTGGTGCGGCAGAGGAACACCAGTGGGGCCCAATACTGGGTTATGTGGATAATTATAACTCGTGGTCCCTCTCATGTGAGGTTGGTTTTGACCAAGGTACATAGGATTTGAAGTGTTTTGAGAAGTATATGTGAGCGGAGGATAACCGGATGGGTTTTGAGGGTTGTGGTTTGGGTTGGGAATTTGTCCATAAGGAGGTTGTTGCGGATTCTACGAATTTTGTCCTGCCAGGAAGTGTGGGTTTCCTGAGAATGGAACGTTCCATGGGTTAGATGCGGCAGGCACAGTTTGTCCCGTGGAGGCATGCGGATTTCCTTAGAAAGGGATGATCCATGGATTGGATGCAACAGACACATTTTTTCCTTGAGGTTGATGGTGGACTCCAACTTGAGGTTGCCCCCCAGCATGAGGGTGCCCCCCGAATGGGATTTTTCCTCCAGTGGGAGGATGCCCCCCAGTTTGAGGTAGAGTTCCCGGGATTTGAGGGCCAGATGTAAAAGATTGACCAGTGTTGCCGATTGGGTTAGAACCACCAAGGAGAGTCCCTTCGGGTTGTTGGATAGGTATGGAACTTCCCGGTATGATTTGAGCAGTGGTTTGGGCAGTGGTAGTGGTAGATGCGTTCAGTGCCCTAAATCCAAAAGTGAGATTCGGTCTTGGTGTTACATGTGTGCCAATCGGTGCTTGATTAACTACCGCATTACCGGCGGGAATGGTCGGAATGTGCGGGGCCATTGTCAAATGGGTTTTATGGAGGGGAATAGTAGGTCTCGGGCCAATGGATGTTACGTTCGGACCAACGGGTGGTGTGCTCAGAGCAACGGTTGGTGTGGCCGTAAAAGTGGTAGTACCAGTGAAGTGATTTGGGGGTACAATGTAGGAGAAAGGTACGTCGGTGCCTTCCCCCATTCCATAGAGATTTCGCACCAAGCGTGGCAGACTCCGAACAATGTTTTCAGTCCAAAAAGGGTCGTTGGGTAAAGGGTTTTGAGGAGACCCAGTCGGGGCGTCAGAAGGGTTTATGACAACAAATTCTCCAGCGGAATTTAAGTGGAGGATCTGTCGTTCATATCCCTCTGGAATGCGATAAGCTTCCAAGGATTCCAAGACAATTCTAAAATTCTCCAAAGGGATGGGAGCTTCTTCCTGAGAAGTTGTAGTATTTTGAACCTCACTTTGTTGAGGAGGTTGTTCCATAGAATGAGGGGGTAAAGGGATGTCTCCTTCCATATTTTCTGGAGGAAGTCCCTGTAGCCTCTGCGAGCGTCATGGAGGGTCGATGTTGGCAGAAGAAAAGAGTCGACCAAAGAAATCTATGGCCAACTAGCAAGAAGAAACAGCACACGCTAAAAAATCTAAGAATCACAACCAAGCAAACAGGACCTTCTTTTGATGACCATACTAGTTGGTGATGAAATCCAACATGGCGTGATCAAGTCCAGAAGGGGTGGGGATAGGGTGAACAGTTACAATGGTGACCTACTTAATGGACTTATGCCTTGGTTTAAGCTTCCACGCAGTAATTGTGGATTTACCCTCCAAGGAGCCCGAGTGAGTTTGACCAATGTCTTCTCCAGGTACAGTGAGACTTTTCGTCACCGTCACCTTGTGTAAGAAACTAAAGATTATGGCCACTAAGGTTACCAATTCCCAGTCAGCCCCTGGGCGGGAACAGTCGACAGTTCGATCCGAACGTATGGGCAAGGTATCAAGCCCGAAACCAACTAAGAATATTCCACGCAGTAATTGTGGATTTACCTCAAAGTGATCCCCATAATTCGATCCGACCACCACAATCAGTTAAACCACGGAGGGTTAGTCCCCGTAGCTTACCCGAATGCAACCTCGTGCGTAACCCCTGTGTGAGAGGGGGATCCCAGGCAGACTTATACGATAACTATATTTACTCTCTCTAACTCAAGATACTAATGTTTTTTTTGACAACTTTGGAGAGTTATGCTCACAGCCTAATCCAAAGTACTACACCTATTCTACTGTTGGTGGAGGATTCTAGCAAAGAAAAATTTCTAGATAAATTTTAATTAGCGTTGATTTTTATGGTTGTTCTTTACGCAAAGGGGTGCATGGAAGTGAAAAAAATGAAATTATGACTCAGACCCAAAGAATGCATCGATCATGATAAACAGTCATTTCCTTTCGATGAACATCTAGCTAAGGGAGAGAGAGAGTTCTTTCACTAACAAGCACAACTACAGAATGCTCCCAAACAATTTGTTTTCTCAATCAAATCCTGATGTGATGCAAAAACTTTCAAATTCCTTCTAATATGCGCAATCAATCATGAAGATATATTTAATTGTTTGCGTATGGATGATGATCGATACAACACAATGCTTATCTTTGCCAATTATCTTCTTGGTATGAATGAACACCAAACTAGCATAAGCAAAAGTCACGCAAACAATACACCCTTCGTAACAATCAAAACGAAAAATGAAAGAAAAGAAACAATCAAAGAAAAAGAAAACTTCACACCCAAAAGCGAGATTTGAAGAACAATTACCTCGACTGAGAACAAGATACAGAGGTCTGTAGGCCTTTGATGACCTTCACCAGGGTTTTGCTCAATTGAAGAGAAGAGAAAAGCAATGTATAGGTTCCAAGATTCACTCAATAGAAAACCTTAATGAAAAATGGCGAAGAAGGCTACAAGATCCGATCAACAAGGTATTTATTCTTCAAAAAGGCAGATGTCAAGGCTAAACAGGAAGAAAAATTGACTCACTATATCACTTCAGCAAAAGAGCCACAGAGGCAAACCCTAAAAAATGCAATTGTGGAGGGTTTTTTGGCCAAAAGGAGGCTGGCGCTATGTTTCCAAGGGAAAAGAGCGTTATAGCGCTCTGTGTAGGGCTATTAGGAGTGTCGGTGCTCTAATAACACTAGGTCAAGGGCGTCAGGGTCTAAAAGTCCCAGAAATGTCAAACATTTTCAAAAATTGAGATCTGAACTTGACAAGTATACTGAATGTGACAAGGTAAGGAGCCAATCAGCTCATGAAACTAATCACAGAGGGGTGAACCAGGTCTGAAACAATCAAGGGACAGAACAAGGTCAATGAGGAGAAAAATCCAAACAAGAGGTTTCGATTCGAGGCTATCTCCCCAGTGGAGTCGCCAGTTTCTGTGGTAGGAAAATCTCCCTGCGGACAGGTAGATCACCTCTAAGGCTTGACCTTAACCCTAGACATAAAAATGCTTAACGTGGACATTGACTTCCTTTCAAATCCATCTAAACTAATGCATGAGAAGGGAGGATAACAAAAGTACCTCTTAATCGGCGTTTGTCCCTGCACACTCCGAGTTGCGCTCCAATCCTTTTGCTCCTCGCTGAGGTCTGTGGACAAAACAAGATACGACCACTTCCTACTCTATTGACATTAGCTTTAAAATAGATCTATCAATAAATGATAAGTTCATATGATATCAGACACAAACTAGAAAGAAACAGGCCAAGCGTGTCATATTAATGAGAATAACGACAGTAGTGCTTACAATCGTAGATGTGAATGCGACAGCTTCGTCAAGTCCTCTTCGTCTAACCCTTGCCTGAAATATCCACAACCTGGATAATAGCAGCTTCACTGATCACTCTCCTTTGGTTGACTGTCAGTTTCCTCCAAGATCATAAGTTTCATATGTTCAATTCTTCCTCCCCCTTTCCACCATCATAGAGCCTGTTTATATAGGTTGGGAGGGGCCTAACCTCTTGAGTTATGTTTAGAACCAGTTGGGAACCTTCTCCTTAGATCAGGGATATTTTGATGAAACCAAGAATTCGAGCACAACTGCCTCCTAATCTCGAATGATCCTCCCCTTATTCTCCTCAACGGGCTAACAACTGACCCAGAATAGGGAGCGCTCTCTCAGAACAAGTATCAGAGCGTTGTAGCACTCCTGGTGAGCCTTGGTAAAGTGCCAGCGCTCTCAATATGAGCAGCGCTCCTCCAGAAGGGCCTGAGGGGTGTTATAACACTCCTTGAAGCATGGCAGAGGAGCGCCAATGCTTCTGCAGCTGTAGTGGGGGAGCATTCCCCTTCCAAACCAATGTTTCAAGGTCTCTTTCAGGTGTCAAGAGCTATTTGATTCCAGTAAACCAATTTTCCTCTTCCAACTCAGTCATGCAAGATGTTATAAGTGCCTCCTCAATGTCATTATCATGGCATCATGTTTGAACATCGTTTGCGACACTAGTGATCAACTTGCGACACTTGCGAAAGTTGTAGGGAAGATGCGACACTTACGACAATTGACAGGGACAATGCGACACTTAGCAATTTTGACGTGTAACAATGACTCTAATATGATTATAGGATAGTGGCCAAGATTTTTCATAATGAATTTGACTAATAGGCCCCCCTGGCTAGATTACCTTTAAAACAAAAGTGATATAAGCATAGTTTAGATCTCATTTGAAGAGAGTAACACATAAAAGAATACATCCCAAGATGATTAACTCATTTATTATCCAAGTTTTTAGAGATGAAGCTCTTCTTTCTTAGGTAAGGTGAATTACACATACTGAGGGTCCCACTTCTCATGCAAACCTATTTGTTTTTAAAGATAGAACTCTAAAGAGGATACTTGAAGGTTCTTAAGAACATCATCCGAGAGATATAAAGGTCATATCCTAGCCTTGATTTGATAGTGATTGCTTCAGAATGAGACCCAAG
>ML812574.1:46029-107361 GCA_009831015.1 Picea engelmannii
GACTCATCTTCCTTTCTTAGTTTTCATCCTACTTTCATAGGTGTACAAACAATTTTTCAATCCTCTAACTGGAATTTCTTAAGAATATCTTTAACATACTTGGATTGATGGATAAAGATTCCCTTTTTGGACTGTACTATTTGTAATCCTAGAAAGAAATTAATTTCACCAAGCAACGACATTTAAAATTCTTGTTTCATCCTCCTAGAAAATTCCTTACTCATTTTTTCATCATCACTCCCTAATATAATATCATCAACATATACTTCCACAATAATCATGCCATCACCAACAATTTTACAATAAATATTATTGTCTGATGATCCTCTTTTGAGGCCTTGTACTTGTAAATAAGAATCTAGCCTTGCATACCATGCTATGGGTGCTTGTTTTAGCCCATAGAGTTATTTCTTTAGTTTACATACATAGTCTTCTTTGTTAGTTAATTGAAATCCTTCTAGTTTCTCAATATATACTTCCTCTTCTAAGTTTCCATTGAGAAATGATGACTTGACATCCATATGGTATACTTTCAATTCTTTGTAGATGGAAAAATCTAAGAACGTCCTAATTGACTCTAATCTAGCCACAGGTGCAAAGGTTTCTTCAAAGTATACCCCTTCAACCTGAGCATACCCTTTACATACCAATCTGGATTTGTTCCTGGTTACTTGCCCATTTTCATTCACTTTGTTTTTAAACACCCATTTAGTTCCAATGACATTCTTATTTTTTGGCCTTGGAACCAGTTCCCAAGTATGATGTTTTTCAATCTGGTCCAATTCTTCATTCATAGCGTTGACCCAATTCTCATCTTTGCATACCTCTTTTATTGAGATGGGCTCAATATGTGACAAAAATGTTATTTTTGTTTATACAACAGTTGTCTTCTTGTCTGCACTCCATTGCTTTTATTTCCAATAATGAGGTCTTCAGGATGATTCGTTTGATTTATTCTTGAGGGTGTCTTTGAGTCTCTTATTAAGGATTCTTCTCTTATATTCTCTTCTCGAATATCTTCCTCTTCTTCTATGGTATCTATTTCATCCTCTTGTATATATTCATTTTCTTCTTTATTCTCTTCTTCTTCTTCTACTTGTGTACCAACTAACTTATCATCATCTTCATCTTCATTGTCAAGTATTGTCTCTTGATGTTTGATCTTCATTATTTTTAAATCATCCACCTTAACATCTGCACTCTCAACAATATTATGTAATCTAAGATAGTAGCATCTGTATGATTTCTTGGTAGAATCATATCCAAGAAAGATACCTTCATCAGATCTAGCATCAAATTTTCTGAGATTCTCATCAAGCCTTTTGATGTAACACTTATTTCTAAAGACCTTGAAGTATTTTACCGAAGGAGATCTCCCAAACCATGGTTCATAAGGAGTCTTATTACTATTAATCCTGTGATGACCTCTGTTTATGTATATTGGTATACCTACATCTTCCCTCCAATATCCATAAGACAATATTGCTTCATTGATCATAGTCCTTTCATCCTAATGGCCTATTCTATTCCTCCTCTCAACAATCCCATTTAGCTGAGGTGTTCTGGCAGCAGAGAATTGTCTCTTAATTCCATGAGTTTTGCAGAAGAGGTAAAACTCTTTTGAGGTGAACTCACCACCATTGTCTGATATAAAAAATTTGATTTTTGTATCTATTTCATTTTCAACAAGGGTTTTAAAATCTTTGAATTTGTTAAATGCTTATGATTTTTCCTTGAGAAAACATACCCAATCCATTCTAGTAAAATCATCAATGAACAACATAAAGCAGGGCTCTCCTTGCAAACTTTTGGTCCTTGTAGGTCCACAGAGGTCGGTGTGAACAAGATATAAAGGTTTTGAGGTTGATTATTCTTTTTTTTTGAACCATATTCTAGTTTGCTTCCCTAGTTGACAATGTCTACACATAGGATTTGAGGGTTTTTTATCTTTGGAAAGTTTTTTATTTCCCCAAGATTGTTGACTTTCACTAAATTGTCAAAGTTAATGTGCCCCACACTTCTATTCCATAGCCAACTTTCATCCACTAAATTTATATGACACTCCTCATTCCATTGTGTATTTAGTATATATACATTCTCAGGAGTTATAGGAGCAGTACCAACCAATTTTCCTAATTCCTTTCTCCTAATATCAAATTTCTGGAAATCAAAGATGCAAATGTTCCCCTGATCACAGGTTTGGCTAACAATTAATAGGATAGGTTTAATATTTTCAACAAGCAACACATTCATGCCTTTGTCTTTTCCCAAATTCATAGTTCCTTTCCCAAGTATTTTACCTAAAGCATTGTCACCAAATGTAACTTTACCCTTTTGTTTATTTAAGTTCAAGAACTTGTCCTTATTTCCTGTCATATGTTTTGAGCAACCACTGTCAACATACCAAAGATCTTGTTTATCTTGGGATTTCAAGGCAATAAGAAATTCCTCTTTTGAAGTCTTTTCTTTCCAAAGATTATTTTGCTCTCTAATGAACTTTGGTTTTTCTGAGATTTCCATTAATTTGCAATTACTTGCTTTATGTCCATAGTTATGTCATCTGAATAATTCTAAGTTCCCTTCTTGTAGAGGTGCAAGGGGGTTATAATTTTTTCTTTTAACTTATCTATTGTTTGGTTATATTTAAGGTTATAGGTCTTAACCCTCAAGTTTTTCCTTCCATATGCTCTACAATTCATAGCTTTGTGTCCTAAATTAGAGCATGAAAAGTAATAACCAAATAAAATGTGAGGATACCTGTTTTGATAAACCTTATTTGGTGTTTTCTTATATTCCTTCTTGATGGCTGGAAGTAATCCTCTGGAATTATGATCATTGCTTGTCTTTTCTTCATATTTCTTTTTGAATGTACTGAGGAGAGAAACTGCATAAGATTTTGAGTTAACTTGGTGTTCTCCTTGAGAATAACCTACTCCATTTTTGTTACTTGAATCCCTTTGTGTGGTTATAGTCTTATCTAATATTTTAGAGCTATTTTCATATCTTGTTTGGATAAGTTTTTCATCAAGCTCTTTTCTTAGGTGAACTAATTATACCTCCATTCTTACACAGGTTATTTGTTTCTCTTTAAGAGACTTTGTTGGGCCTTGGTTATGGAAGGAAGTGAAGTACAAGGAAGAAAAGCTAAAAAGAGAGCTTCGCAGGAGACACAGTGACTGTCACTGGGTCAAAGTGAGAAAAAGAGTAGAAAAGATGGATCGAAGTTTGGAAAATAAATCCATTGGACAAGGAGATTGAGGATGAAATATCAACAAGGAAGATGGATTGAGGATAACTTAGAAAGTGGAAAAATCCATTGTTGCATGATTCGGAACACCGCGTGAGAAGGAAGGGAAGGCAAGTTGGCAAAGCCCGGAAAAAGAGGGTCAAGTTGACCTACAGTTTTAGACACCTAGGGTTTTGGTATCTAGGGTTTTGGAACTTAGGTTTCAACCTAAGGCTGTCAGTGAGGTATTGTAATGTATAAATAAAGGTCAAGAGGATCTAGGTCGGGTTTTTCATTGAGTATTAATACGATATTGTTGTTGATCTAGCTCTATTGTCGGAGAGATTATTGTATTGAGAGAGAGAAGTGCTGAGAGAGAGAGCCTTTTGGTATTGTAAGATATTTAGCTGTGTGCGAAGATCAAGTCCTACAGCTGGGTGTGTAGGAGAGGGGAGAGAAAGAGACAGAAGAAAGAAGATCTACTAGCTAAGAGCGCAAACAAGAACTGTATGCTTTACCTTAATAAATAATAATCACAGTTCTGTGGATGTAGCCCTGGAGAGAGGATGAACCACGTATATCTCATGTTGTGTATGTGTGATTGATGCTTTGATATCTGTTGATTTTATCTTGTTATTTACATTGATGTGTTAGATCAGATCTAGAACTCTACAGGATAGATCTAGCTTGATAAGTGATAGGTTCATATTGTGTTGTTGTTCTACTAGATCCACTTGATATTCCCCTGGTTGTAGAAATATTTGTTCTGCAACCCCCTCATAGTTGCTTCGGGTGAGATTGTATCTGCTTTGCAGGTGTTGTCGAAAGGGCCAGTAGCTAGGTCTTGTTGGTTCTCTCTTGGAGTGAACCTCGGGTCTACCCCTGTGCCAACAAATCGTTTCATTGCCAAGACAGGAATCCATTTAAGGGAATGTCAAGGTGGTTCCCATCGAAGACAAAGATTCAAAAGTGGATAGAGGATCAAGAGAGGAACTTTGTAGAAGCCCAAAACAAAAACCCTAAGCTAAGTACTAAAGATTGGATACAAAGATACATCTTCACCGACATTCATGAGATCTTCTTTGGAGGAATCCATCAGGAGCTACACGAATGGTTGGCTAGGTTAGCTGATACCTAGTTTGAGATTAGATCTAGAACTCTTGTGGTTTGGATGTCGACGTTGATCCAAAAGGTTAAGAGAGTTGATAACGTTGTATCCAGAGCAGTAGATCACTGGTTTGATAGTACCATTGGAGGGTATATCACCAAATTTGTTGTTGACGGAGTATAGTCGTATAGCCAAGTCGAGAGATACTTTTTCAAAGGACCTAGAGGGAAATTTTTTCATTTTCTGAAGTTAAGAATCAAGATTCTCTTGCATGAAAACCATATCTTGAAGATACAGTAAACCAGGTGGATTTGAAAAGGCTAATGTTCAAGAATTCAGATAGCGACAACAACACAGAAGCTAGACATATGCACAGTGGAAAAGTATTCAGAGGTATTCACCTTGAGAAATTGTTTAAGAAAAACAATGGGGAAGAGGATTTATACAGTGGAGAAGAGGCGGATCTGATAGACGAAGAGCACTCAGAACCCACTAGGGTAGAGGAAGAATCCACTGAAGAACTTCGTCGGGACAAGCCAGAAACATCAGGAACTGCACAGACCACTGAAGTAAGTAATATCAATCCTCCTGTTGTTTTAGAAATGACAAGTAATCAAAATATTCAGAAGCACCAGAGTCCTCATGGAACTATTACTAGTAGTTCAACATCTACTCAGAAAAGAAATCTAGGAAACTCCATGGAAGATGAGTTGAGGCTCCCTATATTTAGAGGAGATGGATATGAAGATCTTGATCAGCACTAGTTCATGTTTTATTCCATATGGAACATTAAAAACATCACCGATGAAGCTATTAAAAGAAACCAATTTAGTACTATGATGAGGGATCGTGCGTTGAGCTGGTAAATGAAGCTTGTCCAAGGACTTGCGCAGCCTAAACCACTGAATGAGATCAAGAACACACTGATTGCAGAGTTTAATGAACCTAAGTCGGAGTCACAATGTATTACAGAGCTAAAGGAGATCAAGCAGAAGGTAGCCGAACCTATTTGGGATTTCGATTAGATATTCAAGACCCTGACAACTTGATTGACTTTCAAGATCCCAAACGAGCAGAAAAAAGAATGGTTTATCAATGTTATTTTACACATATTAGAGTTCCACTGATGTAGTAAAATATTGCCTCACAGAAAAAATCATTGGATATCACTATGAAGCTTTAATTATCCCCCATGGGAGAATCCGGCTCATGTATGAGCCAAATCATGAGTCAGTTAACTATTTTTTTTTTGGAGGTCGAGGAAATGAAAAAGGACAAAGGAAAATACAAAAGGGAAGACATATTGTGTATCATATGAAAATTAGAAGTTTGTGACAAGGAGCATTGTCCCTTGTTTCATGAATATTTGGCTTCTATAGCTCCGAGCCCTTTGAAGCAAGTCACATTACCCTTGTGCGAAGTATGCAGAACTTGACATCGCCTTGGTGAGTGTTATTACATGCAGAAGTACGTTCAGAAACTCACGAACTTGTATTGCACATTCTGTAAATCAGTAGGGCATGATGACAGATATTGTAGAGCTTACGATCTCATGCATGAAATATCAAGAGACATATAAAATATCCAAGGTGAAGTACATCAAGAAGGAAACAATCCACAATATAACTCCTCGGGAAGAGGAAACTTCAATCCTCGCGGTGGGTTCATAGGACGAGGATGAGGACGAGGTTTGGGTTGAGGAAAAGAAAAATAATATGTTATAACTCTGCACAGCCAGGACATCTAGCAAGGGATTGTCAGAATCCTTGTACCACTTTTAGTTATTGCAACTCCTTCGAGCATGTCATTGAGGACTGCCCTGTACTGCTAGCGAAGCTTCAGGAAAGATGAGGACCTCATAAAAACCCACAAGTACAACTAATATATGATGAACCTTGCGGAACAAACCCTATATTTGTTGTTGTCACTCAAGGAGACACTGTTATAGGAGAATACAAAGAGGCCCAAGGAAATACTGCAGAAGGCCCCGTAGTAAGGAAATCTGTGGAGAAGACCCCAACGTTCGATGCTAAGAACGAAAGACAGATATTTGAGGAGGCAAGAAAAGATTTCAAAGGAGATAAAGGATCTTCATCAAAGACATGACTATAAATAAGAGAATATGGAATTCCTCACTCATTTGATCAGTCGTCTTCACCAAAAGAGGGAAAAGAAGTAAGTAAGCTCATCGAATTTTTATACACTTGTATTAAGTTGATTCAGGATGAAAATGTTGTACAAGAATTACAGAACTTAATCAGATAGTATGAGCTAGGGAAAGTAGAGCCCTTACTTAATAGGGTAGTACACCAAATTGGTAAGAAGAGAAGGAAAAATAAAGAATTACACTTGAATGCTTAGATAGGAGAGTATGATATAGACTATGTGGTCCTTGACTTAGGGTCAGAGGTCAATGTCATGACAAACCAAACGTGGGCGCTAATAGAAAAACCCAAGCTGATCTATTCCCCTATCAGGATTCACATGACTAATAAGTAAGATGTAAACCCATTTGGATGGTTGGAACATGTCCCTATGGACATCGACAGAGTTAGAACATTTGCATATTTTGAGGTAATTGAAATTGTTGACGATAGCTACCCTTAACCTGCATTGTTAGGAATTGACTGGGCCTTCAACAATTCTAGTGTTGTCGACCTAAAGAGGAGGCGTATGACATTTGAAAGAGATTTCCTTCATGTCATTGCACCTTTATATCCAGATGAGGGTCCTTGATATATAGAGCCTATCAGAGAAGAAGATCACGCATACCAATTGGAAAACATCTACAAGTTGACATCCAGACAACAGGATTACATCAACCTTACAGCTGATCGAAATCTGAGCTGGTGAAGTGACAAAGTGTGTTCATCAGATTCAGAAGAAGAACTGGAGAATTGGCAAAACCAGATGTATGAAGTATCCACAAGGATATGTGCTCAACTGACCAGAGAGGTTCACTGGATTGGTACAAACATAAGTAACTTACCTACCTTCGATGGTCTGAATCTTTTATAATCCTTCTTGATGGAATTTGAAGCAATCGTACCAACACAATAGAGATTGTTGGATATGGACGAGGCCCTGAAATCCACACCAACAAGATGGTGGGGAACACATAAAAGAAACATCACCTACTAGACACAATGTCGAACCTTGATGATAGTGCGGTTCTCGGCACAAGCAATAAGCTGTGAAGTAAGGTACATAGGTCGAAGTTGCCCAAAGCACCATGTGCAAAGTTGTGAACAGGCCTGGAGTGATGTTGACATTTGGTTATGGAAGGAAGAGAAGATCAAGGAAGAAAAGGTCAAACACAATATGCGTGAGAGACACAGTGACTGTCACTGGGTCGAAGTAAGAAAAGGAGAAGAAAATCCGAAGCGAAGTATAGAAAAGTAATCCATTGGATGAGGAGATCAAGGAAAACTCAACAAGAAGAGAAAGCCACCATTGGATTCTTTGGAGAACCGCATGAGAAAGGAGGAAAGACAAGCTAGAGAAGCCCGGAAAAGGTGGGTCAAGTTGACCTAAGGTTTTAGACACCTAGGGTTTTGGGTAATTAGGGTTTTGACACCTAGGTTTTGACCTAAGGCTATTGGTGAGGGACTATAATGTATAAATAGAGGTCGAGAGGACCTAGGTCGGGTTAGTACTAGTGTTGAGTATTGATATTGATTGTTGTTGGTTGAGATATTATTGTACTATGAGAGAGAGGAGTGTTGAGAGTGAGAGCCTTCTGGTGTTGTAAGATCTTCAACTGGGTGCAAAGATCAAGTCCTGCAACTAGGTACGTAGGACAGTGAGAGACAGAGAGAAGAAGAGAGAATATATGCTAACTAAGAGTGTAGATTAGGACTGTAAGATTTATCTTAATATATCATAAGCAAAGTTTAGTGGAGGTATCCCTAGAGAGAGGGTGAACCACATATATTTTGTTTTGTATGTGGGATTGATGCCTAAATATCTATCATTGTTATAATGTTATTTGTATTATTGTGTTAGATCAGATTTATAGCTGCACAGAGTAGATCTAGCTGATAAGAGATATATGAATGTTGCAGTATTTTTGTATTAGTTCCACTTGATATTCCCCTAGTTATAGACATCTCTGTCCTGTAACCCCCCGCATAGTTGCTTCGGGTGAGACTACATCTTCTTCGCAGGTGTTTCTAAAAGGGTCAGTAGCTAGGGATTGCTGGTGCACTCTTGGAGTGAACCCTGGGTCTTCCCCTATGCCAACAAATGGTTATGTTGCCATGATAAGAATATTTTTAAGGGAATGTCAAGGTGGTTCCCATCGAAGACAGATATTCAAAAGTGGATAGAGGATCAAGATAGGGACTTCGCTAAATCCCAAAACAAGAACCCTAAACTGAGTACTGAAGATTAGCTACAAAGATATATCTTCACCAACATTCACAAGATCTTCTTTGGAGGAATCCAACAAGAGTTATTTTAGTGGTTGGCTAGGTTAGCCAATACCCAATTAGAGATCAGATCTAGACCTCATGTGGTTTGGACACCATCATTGATCCAGAAGGTCAAGAGAGTTCACAACACTATGTCTAGAGTAGTAGATCATTGGTTTGATAGTACCATTGGAGGGTATATCACCGAATTTGTTGTTGATAGGGTAGAATCATATAGCCAAGCTAAGAGATACTTTTTCAAAGGACCCAAAGGAAATTGTTTTCACTTTCTGAAGCTAAGAATCAAGATGTTGTTGCATGAAAAGAACGTATTGAAGATACAATATATTGGTTGGACCTGAAAAGGCTAATGTTCATAAATTCAGACAGCAACAACGACACAAAAGCTAGACATACACGTAGTGGAAGAGTATTCAGAGGGGTTCACCTTGAGAACCTTTTTAATAAAAACTACGAAGAAGAGGTTTTCTACAGTGGAGAAGAGGTAGATATAACCGACAAAGAACATTCAGAACCCACTAAAACAGAAGAAGGGGAAGCTGAATAACTTCTCCAAAATGAGACAAAAACCTCAAGAACTATGTAGATTACTGAAGTAAGTAACATTAACCCTCCCATTGTCTCAATAGCACCAAGAAGTCAGAATAGCCAGAACCACTAGAGTCTTCAGAGTGTTGTTACTAGAAACTCATCCTATACTCAAATAGGAAGCCTAGGGAACTCTATGGCAGATGAGATGAGGCTCCCTATCTTCAAGGGAGATGGATCTGAGGATCCCGATCAACACTGGTTCCTATGTGAGGCCGTGTGGAATATTAAAAGTATCATCGATGAAGACATCAAGAGAACCCAGTTCATCACTACGCTGAGGGACCGTGCACTGAGCTGGTACATGAAACTTGTCCAAGGACTAGCACAGCCTAAGCCACTAAAAGAGATCAATAATGCAATGATTGTAGAATTTAAGAAACCTGAGTAGGATTCACAATGTATTACAGAGATAAAAGAGATCAAACAAAAGGTATAAAAACCTATTTGGGAGTTCGACTAGAGATTCAAGACCCTAACAGGTCGATTAACTTTTCAGATCCTCGATGAACATAACAAAGAATGGTTCATCGTAGTGTTGTTACCACACATCAAATTCCCTCTGATGCAAAAGAATATTGCATCACAGGAATAATCTTTGGATATTTCCATGAAGCTTGAATCAACACCTATGGGAGAATCTAGCTCAGGCATGAGCCAGATCTTGAGCCAGCTGACTAGTTTGTCTCTGCAGGTCGAGGATATGAAGAAGAACAAGGGGCAGGACAAAAGAGAATATATCTGGTGTGTAAGATGCAGATCTAAAGGTCATGATAAGGAACACTGTCCCTTATTTCATGAATATTTGGCCTCAAGAGCGTCGATCCCCTTGAAGCAAGTTAACCTACCCTGGTGTGATGTATAGAGAAATAGACATCGCCCAGGTGAGTGCTATTACATGCAGAAGTATGTTCAGACACCCACAAACTTGTATTGCACATTCTGTAAATCAGTGGGGTGTGATGATCGAGATTTTAGAGCTTACAATCTCATGCATGAGAGGTCGAGGGACATATACAAGATTCAAGGTGAAGTACAACAAGAAGGAAACACTCCGCAATACAACTCTCCAGGGAGAGGAAACTTCAATCCTCATGGTGGATAAAAAGGAAGAGGACAAGGAGGAGGTATGGGCCGAGGATGAGGACAAATAATCTATTATAACTGCGTGCATCCAGGACACTTGGAAAGGGATTGTCAGAATCCTTGCACAACCTGCAGTTATTGTAACTCTTTCAAGCATGTCATAGAATAATTCCCTGTGTTGTTGGATAAGCTTTAGGAAAGACGAGGACCCCAGTAGAACCCACAAGTGAAACTGATATATGTCAAACTGCACGCAACAAACCCTAGAATCTTTGTTATTACTCGAGGAGGCATTGCTACAGGAGAAGATAGAACAATCCAAAGAAAGATCACAGAAGAGTCAGGTATCAGGAAAGATGTGGAGAAGACTTGTGGTTTTTATGCAAGGAAAGAAAGACAAATCTTTGAGGAAGCAAGACAGGAGTTCAAGGGGAATGAAGAATCCTCATCTAAAATGCGACCAGAAATAAAAGAGTATGGAATGCCTTAGGCATTTGATCAATCGGCTTCACCGAAAGAAGGAAAAGAGGTAAGTAAACTCATCAAATTTTTGTACACTTGTCTTAAGTTAATTCGGGATAAGAATGTTGTGCAAGAGTTACATAAACTAATCAGAAAGTATGATCTAGGAAAGGTAGACCCCTTACTGAACATGGCAGTACACCAGATTGGTAAGAAGAGAAGAACTAACAAAGAATTACATTTGAATGCTCAAATAGGAGAGTATGTGTAATGTCCCCAAGGCCGAGCCCTATTGTAAATCATGTCTATGAAGTATAAAGTTTTTTTATGAACTGTAATTCAAGTTTATAAGGCCGGTGATCCAAGTTATATAAGCTAGTGGGCTTATGTGTTGTTAGGCTAGGAAGCCTAAGTGTTGAAGGACAACAACTTGATTTTCGTACATGTAATTATGCACAGTATTAATATAAAACATCTCTGTGTGTGGACCGACCACGATGAATGAGTGATGGGGGACTAATATTCCACAAAAACTAGGTAAGAGATTGGGGGCTGGAAGGTTGGAAAGAGAGGCTAAGTGTAGATCCTAGGGGCTTAAGTCCTTGAGAATAATATTTTAATATTATCCCAAAATCCATGTGAAATCTATGTTTTGTCCTAAGTTCCTATAGAGGGATGCATGCATCTTCATGGGTGACATGTGTCGACCCAAGCGCATGTGATTTAACCAAGGAAATGAGTCGTGTTGGGGCTTCTCTTTCCATTCTGTCAATTGTTACGTAGAAGTGACACATTCCTCCAACCATCACCTCAATCTGGGGTTTGACCTTCCAATTCATCCATCCTCCATATGTACGCATTTGGCCTCTGTGATTGAACCTCTGTACACCTTACACATATCTGAAACCAGAGAGAGTCATGCTATGATTTAGTGCTGATCGTTTCCATTTTGGGTGTCCATACCCATTTTCCCAACTGACTGTTGTGGCCACGCAGTGCTGGACTGTGTGTGGCTTGTTGGCCAGTGTGAGGGAGGTGATCGTTGTTGAAGAGGTAGGTTACCCAGTCTATGAGTGATTCTCTCTAGGTGAGAGAGTGCATGGAGGAAGTGAGAACTCCTGGAAGGAGTCCTGTAGCTGCCACAGAGATCAGAGACTTCTGGTTCCGGTTCATTGTTGAAGCCCAAGGGAAGGGAGGTTAGAAGTCGATGGATTGTCTTGGTGACAGTGAAGGTGTATACTCCTGGGGTGGGACAGACATGTAGGGAATAAGAGTATGTGGGCAGTGGGCATAAATGTCTCCTAGGAGAGAATCCTTCTCATGTGACTGTGTGTCTTCCTATATTCCCTTCCTAGCCTAGGAATCCCTACCTGGTGAAGCTTCGTCCCAGCTTGGGGGTGACCTATTGATGAGAGTGATGAGCAGCGCAGTATAAGGCTGGGAGGTTCATGGGAGGTCTAGACACAGTTGGTGAATTACATCCAGTCTAAAATATAAGTATATGCATGCATATAATTTCAACTAAATATGCATGTCTGTGAATCTAGCAATGTTTACATGTATTCCGATGTATTCGTGAATTATTGTTAATGTCGTGGATTATGTATGCTAACGGTATTAATGTGCTTATGTTGTGTTTAATTTTTATGAAGTAATTGTATTTCATAAGAATGCATAATAGGTTATAGTAGTTTTTACACATTATTTTCGTCATCCCTATGACCGTTAATGATGTAAACCTATATGTTTCCTTCAGAGGGGTCAGTGACTTGAGTTCTTGAAGAGAGAAGGGAGAAGAACTTTTCCTAAGAAAAGAAGTTGCATTTTCCCTTGTAAAAACCCTGTAAAAAAGGAAGTTCGCAGGTTGCTATATAGGCAGGGTGCGAGAATGCATGATTCTCGCAGGTTGCACCATAGCTAGGGTGCGATATGTTCGCAGGTTTCTCTATAGGTAGGGTGCAAGAATTCCTACACATGGGAAAAACAAGTGTTTTCTCGAATCTTCTAGAAGGAGAAACTTCTATGGTGAGGTGGCATTCGAATGGTTTGGATCTTACTCACTTTAATGATTTAGTGGGATCATCCTAACCTCCCCACCTTATCCTTTTCAACTTATAAAAGGAGAGGAGTTCTCATGGAGAAAGTTAGCTTTGGTTAGCTTTGGAGATTTTTGGATTGGCTAAGTTTTTTTTGGCTTGGGATTGTTAGCTTGGTTAGAGTGGCTTTGAGATTTGCTTTGTCAAGATAGATTGGAAATAGTATCAAATCTATGCTCTCAGAATCCTTGGAGAAAGAAGTGTGTGGGGAACAAAGGACAGTTGGAAGGGACCTTTTGACATCAAGGCCATGGTTGTAATCTCTCTTTCACATTTAATATGATACAATAATATGATTCTTTCCTATAAATCTTGTTGTGTTTTATTGTATGATTCCTTGATCACATACATAGGTTTATATTGAGTTTATGCTATTGATATCACTTTGGTTGGTTATGTTCTTTGGTAGGATCATCATTGTATGAGTGTTGTAATGGAGCTAGGATGGCAATGGTGAGAGGAATTCGCGTTTAAATCGTATGTCACCTATCCCTCTTTAGTTAGTAAATTCAATATCTAAAACTTAAGGAAAGAATCATGTTCTGGTGTGTTTTGTTCTAGACCTAGATGGATCTAGGGAGATCAGTTAGTGTTTGCACCTACCGATTAGTCCAATAACAAAATTGGTGACCATACTGGGGAAAGGATTGTTTCCTATTTAGTCTAGTTTCCCTTGCTTTGATTGCTTGTTTTCTGGTCTCTGAGTCTGTGGGAGATCCATCCAGACTCTCTGGATCTGAAAGTTCACTCAAATTTAGTCCTTTTTTCAAATTTTTCTTGTTTACAGGCATTCTCACACTGTACCCTTTAGTGGCCTGCGAGAAACACCTGAGTTCACACCCTGGTGTTAAGTCCAGTGCGAATCCCTCGCAGTCAACCTTTGTTCAGCCTGCGAGAATCTTTGATTCTCGCACTATAATACACTACCAGCCTGTGAACTTGTTTGTAAATTTTTTTGGATTGGGTCTTGTCATTTTTTGATGCCCAGTTTTTCTTTGAACAACTAGATTGAACTTTTGGAGCCTATATTGATCTGTTTACAGTCTTCTTGACATTCTTTGAGTTTCTTTTATCCAGGTTTGCTTTGTTTGGTATTGAAGGATTAGTCTCTTTCTTTGAGTGTCTTTCAATTACAAAGCATGTGTTTTCTTTAGAATTGTTTAGGGAAAGATCAGATTTCTTCTGAATAGTTCGCTTTACAAGAAAACTATTAGTTTGGGTTTCTTTGTTTTAAGAAAGTTCATTATTGTTTTTAGTGAAATTTTTGAAACAAAAAGATTTAATTTCTTGCTTTATATTAGATTGGGGGCATCCTTGCATTTCAAGTAGCGAAATTGCATGATTCATGGCCGGGGGGGGCATGAATCATGCATTGGTGTACAGTATCTTTTTCTCATTTCTTAAGAATATTGATATTGATGAGTTTAATATATTTGGGGACATCGTGCATATGTGAATGATAAATGTTTTCTCCTTCTCGTAGCATATCTTTCATCGAAATGAAAAGATTGCATCTTCATATCTTTGCATAACTTTCGAGTCGGTCAAAACACCATATTGTCCACACCATTTTCCTTTTGAGTAACAACAGCCATAAAATAAATCACTTATAAAAATTGATTAGAAATTTTTATATTTTATGGTAGCAAACCTACATTAGATTAGCTGTAGGGATTTGGAATAGGTGTGAAAGATAACTTTCCAAAGTTTCAAACAAACATAGTATCTTGTGATAGGGAGAGTTAAATCCACTTACTACATTTTGTCCTGGGAATCCCTTCTCACACAAGGGTTAATCACGAGGTCGCATTGAGACCAACAGAGTTACTCACCCTGCTTTTTTGGTCTTGGTGTAGAGGTTGCGTGTATTATGGGGGTCGCTTGAGAGGTATACCCACAATGATGAGTGGAAGCCTTTCAAGTTGATTTCGGGCTAGATACCCTTCCCTTGCACGTGGATCGTACTGTCGACTATTTCCCCAAGTATCATTGTAGTAATTGGTAACCTTAGTAACCTATCTCTCTAGGTTCATTACACGAGGTGACTGTGGAGGGGCAAGTCTTCACGGTACCTGGAATCGACATTGGTGAAACTCACTTGGGCTCCTTGGAGGGTATACCCACGATTATGTGTGGTAGCTTGCACCAAGGTGTAAGTCCGTTAAGTAGGTCATCAACGTAACTTTTCCACCCTCTCTATCTCATCCCTTTCTTACATTATTCCCGCGACGTTGGATTTCATCACCAACTAGTGTGTTCATTGTGAGAAGGTTTTGTTTGTTTGCTTGCTTCCTAGATTTTTAGCGTGTGTTGTTTGTTTTCCCTAGCATAATCTAGGTTGGATTTATTTAATGGCGTCAGTTCCCTGAATGACCAATAAAGCAACCACTTCTCCAGGGGAACCGTTTATTTTTCCTTCCTATGGAAACATCGGTCCTCCTCACATCGCTACTTTGAGCCTTCTAGGTCTCACTATTGGATTGTCGGTGTGGTTGTTTTCCACTCAGGTAATACCTAATGTAGTTAGTGCTTCAATCACAAGCACTTCCCCCCAAGAGAATCAACCTCATGTTGATCCTTCACCTTCTTCACCAGTAAGTTCTTCTTCACCTTCTTTGCTTGCAAGGTCTCCTTCCATTTCATCTTCTTCGTCAAGTGAAAGTTTTGAAGCTAGTAACCTGATGAATAAGAAGAAGAAGAAAATAAAGATTAATAAGAAGAAAGATAAATGAGGGTCAAAACCT
Organism: Picea engelmannii; assembly: GCA_009831015.1. Lineage (NCBI taxonomy): Eukaryota > Viridiplantae > Streptophyta > Pinopsida > Pinales > Pinaceae > Picea > Picea engelmannii. The sequence continues at coordinate 61,773 of ML812574.1, forward strand.
CCAACCACTGTCAAACATGTTGAAAGAAAACCAGTTACTATTACTCGTGTTGGGAGTGTTGATGATGTCAAGATCACCCAAACAATCTGTAATCCCAAGTACCCTTGCAAGCTTTGTAAGGGTAGCCATCTTCTTAAGGATTTCCCTGGTCTATCCAAGGTTATAGAAGTATGGTCTACACACCCTGACCAACCCATGTCATCAGCCTCTGAACAACATACTGATGACATCCCGTCAACTAGTCATGATACGGTTGGGAAGAAGAAAAGTAGAGTCAAGTTCCCATGTATGTTATGCAAAGGGAGTCATCTAACTCATATTTTGCCTCATATGGACAAAGCCTCGAAATTACTGGAAGACATGACTATTTCAAAACCTCAACTCCCAGCCACTTATCGCAATCTTTCTCTCAACCCACCTATAGTTGATGGAATGATCACTCTGGTCCCTTCACCGGTCAATCCATTTGATCATGTCATCAATCTGGTCACGTCCTTAGTTGAACCAATTGACAAAGTGGTTGATTCGATACCTTCCTCGATCAATCTCACTCTCCCCTCAGAGAGTGAAACTAAAATGCTCGATCCCATCCCATCCTTGGTCGATCCCACTCTCCTATTAGAGAGTGTCACCCAAGTGGTCGATCTGTTTCCACCTGTCAACCCCATTCTCCCCCTGGAGAATGAAACCCAAGTGGTCAATCTGATCTCTCCATCGGTCGATCCTACTCTCCCGCTAGAGAGTAAACCCATTACTGCCAATGTTTTTCTCATTGATACAGAATATACCATGTTGGGGGCTATTCCTTATTCTCCCGTGGAACCCCCTCCAAGTAATGAGGCAATCCGTTTTGATTGGGGTGTGCTAACTGGACCTCGTCTTCCCTCTTACATTCCTTTCCAAATTATAGTACAGGTTTGTGGTCGAAACGTTCCTCAGAAACTGATAGATGAAGGTTCATCTGTTAGTATTTTGTCCTCTTTTGCTTGGCAAGCTTTGGGTTGTCCTCCACTTGCGCCGATTACACAAAATTTGTTAGCTTTTAACAAAAGAACTAGTCAACCTTTAGGAACCCTTCCTAAGTTTCTTGTAACTTTGGGAGGGAAAACTGTCTTTATTGATGTCATGGTAGTCCAAGACCCCTTGGATTTCGCTTTACTCCTTGGGCGAGATTATGTCTATGCCATGCAAGATATTGTGTCTACTCTTTTTCATGTGATATATTTCCCTCATGATGGACGAGTTGTGACTATTGATCAACTTTCATTCATTGACCCCGCCTGGATTGCCTCCCTAAATGGTTCTTATATGAAGATGGTATCGCCCCCGTCGCAGGTCAATTATGTGGCATTGTCACCCATGGCTTCAACTTCTGATGACTTAGATCCAGGAGTTGACATGGTGATCTCTTCGATAGGGTTGTTAGAGCCTGATCTCTTTACTCCTCTCACGACCCTCGACATGGTGTCCTTCTAGAGTTTGTTTCTTCCATCAAATGAAGACCTCTTGGAAGCCATGACCAAGTTTTTTTCCTTGAAATGGTCTCCTTCCGGAGCATCGTCCTCTTGGAATACATGATCAAAGGTTCCGAGGATAGTTTTTTGCGTCTCTGCGGCAACCTTGTTAAAAAATAAAACAGAGGGTCTGAGGATAGTTTTTGCGTCTCTGAGGCAACCTCGTTAAAAAATGAAACAGAGGTCTTTGAGCATGATTTTCTAATTTCAAGCTTGTTAAAAAATGAAACCAGACTTGAGCATAGTTTTCTAATTTCAAGCTCGTTAAAAAATGAAACCACTTGAGGATAGTTTTTTCGTCTCTGTGGAAACCTCGTTAAAAAATGAAACAGAAGTTACGAGCATAGTTCTTGTTTCTGTGTCAAGCTCGTTAAAAAATGAAATAGTTTTCCCCCTCTCTATTTGAGTCAAGTCCTTCATCTAGTATTTTAATATTCATTTCATTCTCCTTTGCAGTTGGATGAAACGAAGCTTGGGGGGCATTTTCCTCAGCCTCTGGACTTCATATTGAATTTGAGCTGCTAGTTTCTTAAGCTAGGGGCTAAGTACCAACCATCTATGTGTTATGCATTGGGAAGTCCAAGCATAGTTTTCTATGGTTCAAGCTTGTGTAAAAATGAAACCACTTACCTCAAGCATATTTTCCTCTGGTTCAAGCTTGTGTAAAAATGAAACCAGGTCCAAGCATAGTTTTGTTTAGATTTTAATCTTGTGTAAAAATTAAAATCTATCCCAAGCATAGTTTGGTTTTGTTTTAAAGCTTGTGTAAAAATAAAAACAATCATGATCTTAGTCTTTGTTCTTTCTCATGCTCGTAAATACATGAGAATAAGTTACCGAGCTTAGTCTTTGTTCTTTCTCATGCTCGTAAATCAATGAGAATGTAACTGAGTATACTTTTATCACTTTTTTGGACTCGTAAAGGTTATACAAAAAAGAACCCCCTGGAGTCCCTTTAATCTCTTTTCAAACTCTCTAAATGAAAAGATTGCCGAGCAACCTTGTTGTTTTCACGCTCGTTAAATTATTTGAAGAAAACATCTATTGGGCGATAATTTATCTCTTTTTCAGTCTCATCAGAGTATTTTACGAAAAAGGAACTGAGAGAGTTCTCTTTTAAGTGTTTTTCCAAACTCTATAATCATGAAAAACCTTCAAGTTTTCTATCTTTGGACTCGTTAAACAAACATCGAAAGACCCATAATGGGACCGAACCACTCCTTCTTAGGGTTCGTTAAACATACTCTGAGGGACTCATCCAAAGGATGAGCTTACATCGACAAGCATATGTTATCCTACTCAAGCTTGCGTAAAAATAAAGAGGCACTTGCCAGAAATGGTGGGGGGAAAAATTGGGAAAGAATTGTGTCTAAACCTGTATTCCATGAAAGAGTCACTTTTAACATGACACCCTTTCACTGGCTTTGTGTCTAAGTTGGAAAATTTTCTTGTCTCATGATCATACTCCCTTATAATATTACAAATCGGTCTGTGATCCCTATTGTTGAGTCAGTGTTTCCAAGACAATTATCATGTTGTCAATATGTTCAAAGAGAAGTTCAACCTAGAAAGCCTTCTATTGTGTTGGCCATTTCTATAGTCTTTAAGCCTTCTAATGCGTTGTCCATCCTTGAGTCAATCCTGAATCACTTGTTACTCTTATCTACATCAAATCTTGTTACTTGTTTTGTGTCATTGATGTGGGATACATTCAGGCCCTCCTATGACGAGTCTTTTCCTATCGACTTCAACTCATTATCCAGGAATCATACTTAGAAACTAATTGGTACCTTGGAACTTGCATGCCTCAATGGCAGGTTTCCTCGCTTTCGACAGTGGGTTTTCATTATTGACCCCTGATCGGGAGATTCCACCGAGTGTTCGACTTCAGCTCATTTATTCACATTCATTGGATTGTACTAGTGTACCTTGGGAGTCATTGACATCAATGGTGATTTCCCTCACACTTGTTAATGGTATACACTAATGACCAGTAATCAATTGGTTTCTACCATGTTCGACTTCGACACATGTATTCACATGGTTATATTCGTACTATAGAGTGGTGGAGATGAAGACCCTAGATCTTTTCTGACAGATTCAGGTTGCATTGGAGTATATTCAGTTTGTATTGTTGCACAGATCCGCATTGTATGTCTAGTGGATATGTTCAAATTTGAGTCTTTAACACATAGATCCACAGTGTATTTTTGGTGGCTATGTTCAGATTTGAGTCATATCGGCATGGATCCATAGTGTATGTTTGGTGGCCATGACTTGTCTTACTCGACATGGATCTTCGCATGTCGGCATTTATGCTTTGAGTCATTTATATTCTGAGTATGGGAATGCCTACCTCAGTGATGATATATTATTGTACTGTATTTCCTTGTTTGTTGGCAGGTTTTCGACCGATTGTTCCTTGTTCCCTACACACACATCGACAAAGTATTTCAGCTATCACTCTGTTCTAACTTCATACTTTGGGGGGCTCTCTGTTACACATTATTTCCATCATCCCTATGACAGTTAATGATGTAAACTTATTTGTTTCCTTCAGAGGGGTTAGTGGCCTGAGTTCCTGAAGAGAGAAGGGAGAAGAACTTTTCCTGAGAAAAGAAGTTGCATTTTCCCTTGTAAAAACCCTGTAAAAAAGGAAGTTCGCAGGTTGTTATATAGGCAGGGTGCAAGAATGCATGATTCTCGTAGGTTGCACCATAGCTAGGGTGCGAGATGTTCACAGGTTTCTCTATAGGTAGGGTGCGAGAATGCCTACACTTGGTAAAAACAAGCGTTTTCTCGAATCTTCTAGAAAGAGAAACTTCTATGGTGAGGTGGCATACGAATGGTTTGGATCTTACTCACTTTCATGATTTAGTGGGATCATCCTAACCTCCTCACCTTATCCTCTTCAACTTATAAAAGGAGAGGATCTCTCATGGAGAAAGTTAGCTTTGGTTAGTTTTGGAGCTTTTTGGATTGGCTAAGTTGTTTTTGGCTTGGGATTGTTAGCTTGGTTAGAGTGTCTTTGAGATTTGCTTTGTCAAGATAGATTGGAAATAGTATCAGATCTATGCTCTCAGAATCCTTGGAGAAAGAAGTGTGTGGGGAATGAAGGACAGTTGGAAGGGACCTTACGACATCAAGGCCATGGTTGTAATCTCTCTTTCACATTTAATATGATACAATAATATGATTCTTTCCTATAAATCTTGTTGTGTTTTATTGTATGATTCCTTGATCACATACATAGGTTTATATTGAGTTTATGCTATTGCTATCACTTTGGTTGGTTGCATTCTTTGGCAGGATCATCATTGTATGAGTGTTGGAACGGAGCTAGGATGGAAATGGTGAGAGGAAGTGGTGTTTAAACGGTATGTCACCTATCCCTCTTTAGTTAGTAAATTCAATATCTAAAACTTAAGGAAAGCATCATGTTCTAGTGTGTTTTGTTCTAGATCTAGGTGGATCTAGGGAGATCAATTAGTGCCTGCACCTATCGATTAGTTCGATAACAATAGTGTTTTTCTACATAGTAACGTTGGCCCGACCATGGTGTTGATGCTTGGGGACATTACAGTATGGTATTAGAGCCTAGTTTCAATGTTGATCTTGGATGGGCCGGATAAGTGGTCTTTGGACCAAGGTTTTGAGAAGAAATTGTGTCTAGAGGACTAATTTCAGACCTCGGAATGTTTCTGAGTGTCAACGGACTACTTGACCGTGTTACAAAGCTCATGAGGTGTAGCAGTATTATAAAACTGCATCTAGTGTGGTATATGGCCACAGGGAGAGAGAGAAATCCACACCAGAAGTGTTGGAGCCATAGAATTTGTTTTGGGAGGAAAGGAAAACCCTCACAACCATCAAATTTGGAGAACATGCACAAGGTTTAAAACCCTTTGGAGTTGCACAGGAGTGTGGAAATCACGATATGTGAAATCCCAAATTCGTTGGGACCGTCCATTGGAAAGGACGCATGGAGAGCGATCAACCTTTTGCTGACTCATGACTTGAAATGGTATAAGGGTGAGTTCGTGAGGATTCAGGAAAAATGAATTCATGATTGGATCACAACCGTCGATCTAAGAGAAATATGGACTGTTAATTGTGCAAGAAGAAATTGACATTTCGGGAATAGAGAGGATGAAGGTGGAAAATATTTTGACCTCGTGACATAGGAAATCCCGATACGTGAAATGCCGAGGAGATTTGAGTTGTCAGATCATGGGGAATCAAGACCGTTGGATCAAGTAGATGAAATTTCAGAAGGAGGGTACCGAGTCATTGGCCAGAAGTCCTTGAGAAGGAGAATTGGACGATCAGAATTCTCTGTGGAGAACTCATGAAATCGCGAGGACTGTAAGATAGCCAGAAGTTGCAAGGTGGTTAGTGGATGGAGAAACTCACCACCCTAGGATCCAGAATAAACGTGGGTCATTGATCATCGTTGGTTTGATCCATTGGATCATTTCATGAATTCAGGGATCATGAACTTGGAGCGTAGGCCAAATTCTTGGTCACTTTAAGTCTCGAATCGCAAAAGAGATTAACAAAGGTAGAATCGGATGATGGAGCGCTTCCAGGAAGAAGTGTTGAAATCCCGTGAGTCATCGGATCCAACCAACTAGTGAGGAAGTTAGGGATGAAGAGCTTTGACAGGTGTAATCTTAGGAGATATCTGGACCGTCGGATCAGGGGAGGCTCACAACCATTGATCTCATACATGAATTCCCATATCGAAATTTGAGGATTGAAGTGACAAGAGATTTGGAGTTGTTGCATCGTGAACTCTCAGTTCACAAAATTATGAAAAGATCTAGACCATTGGATCCAAATCATCGAGGATCATTGGATCTCATACAAGAAATTGTGTATCAGAGTTTAGGGAATGGAGTGACCAGTGGTTTGGGTCACTGCATTTCGAACTCCTAGTTACCAAAACCCCAAAACCCGAAGTTTTGAAGTCCTGAAATCTTCGAAGATGGAAGAAACATAGCATATTTTTAACCGTTGCATGTTGGGTAAATGTGGACGATGGATCCACCCGATTTACGCGAATTCGGTAAATCGAAACTCCGGGAGATAGATGTGTGTACCTTAAACTCTTCAAAGGTCGAAATCCTGAGTAGCACCTAGTAGTCTAGCATTTGTTCATGACCTTTGGTTACGAAGGTAGGGGCTAAGAAAGAGGGAGTTATCACCCAAAAATTACAGAGTCGAGCAGAACTCGGAAAAAATGTGAACTCGAAGCATTTTCTTAAATCAGAATGGTTTTGAATGTGTGAAATTTGCTAAGAATGATGACTTGACAAATCCCTGTTGTCTGCACATGTGTTTGCAGAAGCTTAGAACGTGCCAGAATCCAATAGGGTTGTCGTTGAGAGAAGAGAATGGAAGAGGTGCAGATTGCCTCCAATTCAGAGAACGAAAGAGAAGGAAGGAATGTTAACTTGGGAGTCGAAGGATCAAACTCTAATGGTCAAGGAAAATAGATGGATAAGGAAGGACATATGATGAAAATCATTGAAATATTGTAGAAAGATGCCCAGGCTCACTGAGATGATAGTCGAATGCTCATGAAAGTCAGGGATAAGTAGGGTAAATTCAACTTAAGGATGTTGAAGAGTCTAGAAAGAATAGAAAAGAAATTGGAAAAGGAGAGTGACTCAAGAAAGACAGAGAGTCGCGAGACCCGTGAGAGGAAAATAAGATCAAGGAGTGTTATCAGACATCGTCGTAGCTCCCCAAAGCATTCCAATAGGGAACCATACAATAGTTCAAGCCCATATCCTACCAGAAAGAACAGGAGATCTGGGATGGATGAATTAAAAGGGGAAATGAACAAGATCAAGCCTCCAACATTCGATGGAGAACAAAAGAAGGAGGAATATGTTGAAACTTGCTTGCTTGGTATGAGGGAATAATTTCAACTGTAGAATTATTCCTCTCATGCAAAGGGCATGATTTCCATGTATCAATTGAAGGGAAAGGCATCCATGTGGTGGGATCAACTTGTGCAGGTGCAACACATTAGGGAAAGGGAAATCACATGGAAAGAATTCAAGAGGTATTTCGAGAGGAAATACTTAACTAAAATATATTATGACAGAAAGATGAAAGAGTTCTTTGAACTCAAGCTGGACAACCAGACCATTGATGAGTATGAACGGAAGTTTTTGGAATTACTAAAGTATGTTGCATTCATCAAAGATAAGTCTGTCAAGATTCAAAGATACCTGAGTGGATTACCACCTCCTATTGGGGATAAGATTTAGTATGATGACCCAAATACTATGGAAGAAACGATAAGAAGAGAGAAGTGCTTATTTGAACAACAAAGAGAAAATCCTACCTTTCAAAAGGCTTGGGATGACCAGAAAAAGTTCAAGAAAGAATAGAGGCAGAAGGGAAATAAACCACCCTTTTTCAGAAACATTCCTCAAGGATAGCCGTCTCTTAGAGATCCCAGGAAGGTTGAAGTGGGTGGGAAAATGTCAAGGCAAACACCTATGGAATGTTGGGGTTGTAAAGAAAACCATAGGTATAGGGATTTCCCCCACAGAAATGATAAAGTAAGAGTTCTCCAAAATGTTCAGCAGGCTGAAATAGTGGAGGATATGGGCAATAGAATTCCAAGGATCTACGCATCCCTAGACAACAAGAAATTTGAGTATTAGTTGCACATGATTGAAGTAGAAGGTATGATAAAAACCCAACCATTTACTATTTTAGTTGATTTAGGGGCTAGCCATAGTTATAGACCCTAGAGTGGTAGAAAGTTTGCATTTGATAAGAAGCAGACATGAAAAGTCTTGGTTAGTGAAGCTAGCTACAGGAACCAAGAGGAAAGTCACAGAGTTAGTCAAGTCATGTCATGTAGACATGAATGGACTGAGCATGAAGGTCGATTTGAACATTCTGTTGTTAGGCTCTTATGACTATCTAATTGGGATGGACTGGTTGGACCAGCACCATGCCATCTTGGATTGTCGGAACATGGAATTCACTTGCTTAGATGAAGAAGGGAATCAGAAATCCATCCAAGGAATTCCTAGAGTTGTTACTATTAGAGAAATATCATCAATGTAGTTGAAGAAGTGCTACAGAAAAGGTTGTCAATTATTTGCAACCCATGTGGGGGAAACACCTAAGGATAAGGTGTCAATTATTGAGGATCATGAGGTACTTAAAGAGTTCGAAGATTTATTTCAGAAAGTACCTGGACTACCTCCGAAAAGGGATATCGATTTCTCTGTGAACTTGATGCCTGGAGCAGCTCTAGTGTCAAAGGCTCCGTACAGGATGAGTGCACCAGAACTGAAAGAGTTGTAGTTGTAGCTTGAAGAAATTCTGAAGAAGGGGTATATACGCCCAAGAATGTCACCTTGGGGTGCCCCAATCCTATTCATAAATAAGAAGGATGGAATGTTGAGATTGTGCATCGATTTCAAGCAATTGAACAAAGTAATGGTGAAGAAAAAGTATCCTCTGCCAAGGATTGATGATCTCTTCGATCAGTTGAAGGATGCAAAGATCTTTTCGAAAATAGATCTAAGATCGGGATATCACCAAGTAAGAATAAAATATGAAGACATCAACAAGACTGCCTTTAGAACAAGGTATGGTCATTACAAGTTCACAGTGGTGCAGTTTGGACTGTCAAATGCACTTGTTGTTTTTATGAGCTTGATGAATGGAGTATTCAGGGACTATCTAGACAAGTTTGTCATCGTCTTCCTGGATGAAATTCTGGTGTATTCCAGGACTGAAGAAGAACACAAACAACATTTGAGGATGGTGTTGCGGGTGCTAAGAGAGCACCAACTGTATGCCAAGTTGAGAAAGTGCTCATTTTATCAAGAGCGAATCCATTACTTGGGACATATTATCTCGAAGGATGGGATAGCGGTAGACCCTAAGAAGATTGAAGCCATTAGAGAATGGTCAATGCCAAGGAATGTAATAGAAGTTAGATCCTTCATGGGATTCATTGGTTATTACAAAAGGTTCATCGCAGGGATTTTCAAGATAGCTCACCCTATCACTTCCTTGCAAAGAAAGGGGAAGTAGTTTCACTGGACAGAGGGATGTGAGGAAAGTTTCCAATGATTGAATCAGTTGTTAACCAGTGCTCCAATCCTGAGGATTGTGGATCCAAATGCAAATTTCATAGTATGCACTGATGCATGCAAAGAAGGACTGGGAGGGGTCCTCAGTCAGAATGGATATGTAATCTGTTATGAGTCCAGGAAATTAAAAGAGCATGAGAAGAACTATGCAACCCATGACTTGGAGTTGGCAGCCATATTTCATGCTCTAAAGAAATGGAGGCATTACCTCATGGGAAGGAGTTTTGAACTCAAAATAGACCATAATGGTCTAAAATATTTTTTTGATCAGCCAACACTAGAGTGGCTGGAATTTTTGTGTGAGTATGACTTTGAGATCAAGCATATCAAAGGAAAGGAGAATAAAGTGGTTGATGCACTCAGTAGGAGGGTGCATGAATTACATGCTACTACCATTAGCATGTATTGGAATGATATTAAAAGAAGAATTATGGAGGCTGCAAATGAAGATCTACAGTACAGAGAATTGGTAGCTAAGCTACAATAGGGTAAGATGCCACAGAAGATGGAAATTTATAAATTGGAAATAGATGGAATACTTTTGTACAAGAACACAATTTTTTTACCCAATGTCCAGTGCTTGAAATAAATGATTTTGTAGGAGATGCATAATGTGCCTTATGTAGGGCACCCTGGATATCAAAAAATAGTAGCAACAGTCAAGAGCCATTACTTTTGGCCGAGTATGAAGAGAGAGATCGTTGAATAAATCGCTAGATGTATGGAGTGCCAGAAAGTTAAAGTTGAGCATAGGCACCCAGCAGGTTTTCTACAACCTTTACCCATTCCTTAGTGGAAGTGGGAAGTAGTAACGATGGATTTTATTATGGGATTGCCTCGAACAGGAAATATGCATGATTCAATCATGGTGGTGGTGGACAATATTACAAAATATTCCCATTTTATTCCACTGAAAACTACTCACAAGGCAGCAGATGTTGTTGATATTTTCATAAAGGAAGTGGCACAATTGCACGAAATTCATAAAATGATTGTGTCTGACAGAGACCCAAAATTCACCTCAAATTTCTAGAAAGGATTGTTCAAAGGATTCGAAGCAAATCTGACATTTATTACAACTTATCATCCTGAGTCTGATGGACAAACAGAGAGGGTGAAAAGAGTAATAGAAGACATACTGAGAATGTATGTGATGGACAAACCATCAAGATGGGAAGACTACCTACACTTAGTAGAATTCACCTACAATAATGGGTATCATGCATCGTTGAAGATGAGCCAATTTGAAGCACTTTATGGAATAAAGTGAAATACTCTAGTGAGTTGGGATAATCCAGCTGATAGAACAGTAGTTGGGCCAAAGTTGCTCAAGGAGATGGAGGACCAAATGATAAAAATTAAGTAGAATTTGAAAGCTTCCTAGGACAGGTAGAAAAGTTATGTTGATAAGAACATAACCCACAGAGAGTTCAAAGTGGGTGATCATGTTTTCCTAAAAGTGACAGCTAACAAGAGTTCCCTAAAGCTGGGAAGCTGCACCAAGTTGGCAGCCAGATTTTGTGGGCCATTTGAAATCCTGGAAAGGATTGGGCCAGTTGCATATATGCTTGCATTACCTGCATCCATGACTGCACATAATGTGTTTTATGTTTCATTTCTTAAAAATTATATGCCTGATGCTAATCATGTAATTGATTGGAATGTGATCCAAGTGGAGAAAGAAGGTGTCCTACAAGTGCATCATATGCACATATTGGACAGGAAAAAAAAACAACTCTAGAATCGATCCATAGGGCTTGTAAAGGTCCAGTGGACCTGGTACAGTCCTGAGGACGTGACATGGGAGCATGAATATGTTATACAGGCAGAGTACCCACATCTTTTTGAAAATTTTGCTGGTGATACAAGTTATATAATCTAGTGGGCTTATGTGTTATTAGGCCAAGGAGCCTAAGTGTTGAAGGCCAACAACTTGATTTTTGTACATGTAACTATGCACAGTATTAATACAAAACATCTCTACGTGTGGACCGACCACGATGAATGAGTGATGGGGGACTAATCTTCCACAAAACTTGGGTAAGGGATTGGGGGTTGGAAGGTTGGAAAGAGAGGCTAACTGTGGAGCCTAGGGGCTTAAGTCCTTGGGAATAATATTTTAATATTATCCCAAAAGCCATGTGAAATATATGTTTTGTCCTAAGTTCCTAGGGAGGGATGCATGCATCTTCATAGGTGACATGTGTCAACCCAGGCGCATGAGTTTTAACCCAGGAAATGAGCCATGTTGGGGGTTCTCTTTCCATTATGTCGACTATTGCATAGAAGTGGGGTGGGAATTCCTCCAACCATCACCTCAATCTAGGGTTCAACCTTCCAATTCATCCATCCTCCATCTGTACACGTTTGGCCTCTGTGATTGAACCTATGTACACCTTACACATCTCTGAAACTAGAGAGAGACACAATATTCTTTAGCACTGATCGTTTCCATTTCGGGTGTCCATACCCATTTTCCCAATTGACTGTTGTGGCCACGCAGTCCTGGACTGCATGTGGCTTGTTGGCCAGTGTGAGGGAGGTGATCATTATTGAAGAGGTAGGTTACCCAGTCTGTGAGTGACTCTCTCCATGTTACAGAGTGCACGGAGGAAGTGACAACTTCTGGAAGGAGTCCTGTAGCTACCATACAGCTCAAAGACCTTCGGTCCGATCTGTTGTTGAAGCCCAAGGGAAGGGAGGTTAGCAGTCGATGGACTGTCTTGGTGACAGTGAAGGTGTATACTCCTAGGGACTAGGGTGGGACAGACATGTGGGCAATGAGAGTCTGTGGGAAGTGGGCATAAGTGGCTCCTGGGAGAGAATCCTTCTCCTGTGATTGTGTGTCTTCCTGTATTCCCTGCCTAGCCTAGGAATCCCTACCCGGTGGAGCTTAGTCCTAGCTCGGGGTTGACCTACTGTTGAGAGTGATGAGAAGTGTGGTCTAAGGCTGGGAGGTTCATGGGAGGTCTACACACAGTTGGTGAATTACATCCAGTCTAAAAGATAAGTATATACATGCATATAATTTCAATTAAATATGCATGTCCATGATTCTAGCAATGTTTACATGTATTCCACTATATTCATGAATTATTGTTAATGCTGTGGATTATGTATGCTAATGGTATTAATGTGCTTATGCTGTGTTTTACTGTTATTAATTAATTGTATTTCATAAGAATGCATAATAGTTTATAGTAGTGTTTTTCCACGTAGTAATGTTGGCCCGACCATGGCATTGATGGTCGGGGACATTACAGTATGATATATAGACTATGTGTTCCTCGACTTAGGGTCAGAGGTCAATTTCATGATGAAGAAAACTTGGGCACTAATGGGAAAACCGAAGTTGATCTATTCTCATATCAGGATTAGAATGGATAATTAGCAAGCTATCAACCCATTTGGATGATTGGAGCATGTCCCTGTGGACATCGACGAAGTTAGGACCTTTGCAGATTTTGACGTAATTGAAATTGTTGATGATAGCTTCCCTTACCCTGCATTGCTAGGAATTGATTTGGGCTTCGACAATTCTATTGTTGATGATTTAAAGAAAAGATGCATGACATTTGAAAGAGTTGGCCTTAAGGTCATTTCACCCTTATATCCAGATGAGGGTCCGCGATATATAGATCCCATCAGAGAAGAAGACCATGCATATGAGCTGGAAAACATATATAAATTAACAACCAGACAACAGGATTATATCAACCCTACTTCCGATGGAAATCTAAGTTGGTGAAGTGACAGTGCATGTTCATCAGATTCATAAGAAGCGCTGGAGAACTGGTAGAACCATATGTAAGAAGTATCCACAAGGAGATGTGCTCGACTCACAAGAGAAGTTCACTGGATTGGTACAACAATAAGTAAATTGCCTACTTTTGATGGTATGAACCCTCTAGAAGCCTTCCTCTCAGATTTTGAAACAAGTGTACCATCACAATAGAGGTTGTTGTCTATGGATGAGGCCCTGAAAGCTACACCAGCAATATGGTGGGGGGCGCACAAAAGAAATATTACAGACTACACACAATGTCAAACCTTGATGACAACGCGGTTCTTACCACAAGTAGGAAGTTGTGAAGTGAGGTACATAGGTCGAAGCTGCCAAAAGGACCATGTGTGAACCTCCGAAGAAGTTTGGAGTGACATTCATTGAGAACAATGGGTACATAGATTCATTAACACGTTGGACATGACCCCTATTAACTGGTACCTTCAAGCAAAGTTGTGCCTCATCACTACATATTGGGAAGGTATGCTTCAGAATTTTGTAACCACCTTTTTGTTTGGAAGTGAATTCCCTTCAATAGATCAAGCACTACAGATTGTGAGAAATAAATTATTAAAGGAGGCATCTAGCCTCCGTTTGGATCAAGAATAGGATGAATGGACTGAAATTCTAGAAACTACAGGGATGTTACAACATTAATGACGACGCAGATGATGATCTGAGGAAGGTAAACATTGCTAAGATAGAAGGCCATAGGGATGTGGAAGGACCAGAAGTTGAACTGACATTCATTGGACAGCCAATCAAGATAAATAAAGTCAATATTGGGACAGAGGAGACACTGAAGCTTGCCAATGTCGGAGATTACTGGGATGTTGCTACCATTGACAAAATTACAAAATTACTACACGAGTATCAGGTCTTGTTTTCAACCAAGTTCACTGATATGAAGGGTATCAAAGGACCTATGGGAGAGATGATAATACCTTTGAAACCAGATGCAAATCCAGTCAAGAAAAGACCCTACAGATTGAACCCGAAATACAAGGAAAAAGTGAAGATTGAGCTCGACAGAATGTTAGAAGAAAGGATTATTGAACCTGTCAAAGAGTCGGAGTGGATCAACCATATGGTGGTGCAAGACAAGAAGACAAGTGAGATCAGGATTTGCATAGATCTTAGGAAGCTGAATTATGCTTGTTTGCATGATCCTTTCCCTATACCATTCACAGACGAAGTGTTGGATAATGTGGGAGGCCAGGAGGTATATTCTTTTACAGATGGGTTTTCAAGATACCATCAAATCCATATTTCCAAGGAGGACCACCACAAGACCAAATTTTCCACAGAATGGGGATCTTACCAATACACAGTGATTCCATTTGGACTAAATAATTCCCCAACCATCTTCTCCAAGGTGGTGGTCGAAGCATTCAAAGAATTTTTTCATAAGTTTTTAGAAGCCTATTTTGATGACTGGACTATTTTTAGTTTGCTGAAAAATCATATTGAATGTCTAAGACTAATGTTGGACAAATGCAGTCAGTTTCAAATTTCTTTAAATTTGAATAAGTGCATATTCTTCTCACCATTTGGAGTCTTATTAGGAAATATTGTATGCAAGCAAGGATTGATGGTTGATCCATCAAAAATTACAATTATAGTCAACTTACCGCCTCCTACTTCAGTCAAACAACTGCACACTGCACTAGGAAATATTGGCTATTATAGGAAATTTATCAAAGGATATGCTCAGATTACTGCGCCAATGGAGAAGTTATTAAAGAAATATTGTCGGTTTGGTTGGACAGACGAATGCCAGAAGAGCTTCGACACACTGAAACAAAAGATGGTGACTACGCCCATTCTGGTCTTTCCATAATGGAGCAGAGAATTTCATGTGCATGTCGATGCATCTTCTATTGCATTAGGATCAGTATTGGCACAACATGGATAAGGGGAGATCGAACATCCATTATCATTTTTTAGAAAAAATCTATCTATATCTGAAATCAATTACACTACTACAGAGAGAGAAGGATTAGCCATGGTGTACGCACTGTAAAAATTCTACCATTACTTACTAGGAGGACACTTTAAAATGTTTACTGATCACTCTGCGCTGAAGTACCTCGTCAACAAGCTAGTTTTGGGGGGGCGAATATGTAGATGGCTTCTCTTGTTTCAAGAATATGATTTTGAGATCATAGTTAAGCCAGGAAGAATGAACAAGGGACCTGACCACCTGTCGAGGTTGGAACATGGAAAAGAACCCACCAATCTAGAGAATACACTACTGTATGCATAGCTTCTTTCCATTAGGAAGATGGATTACCACTTTACAGACATAGTCCAATTCATGTCAACAGGAATGGCTCCAAGTGAGTATACAATTTCCCAGAAGAAACAACTAGTGGTGCACACTGTAGACTTTTCACTAATAGTTGGTCATCTATATAAGATGGGACTTGATGAGATAATAAGAATATGTGTGATGGAGGTAGAGCCCCCTCTGATCCTCGCAGAAGCTCATGAAGGCATCGCAAGAGGAAATTACGTAGGGAAAGCAATTGTGCAGAAGGTTGTGTGAGTTGGCCTTTGGTGGCCTGCTTTACACAGAGATGTTAAAGAGTATACCAGAGCTTGTGATGTATGCCAGAGAGTTGGAAAACAATCCTGAAGAGATGAAATGATACTAGCACCATAGATGACCCTACAAGCATTTGAAAAGTGGGCCATTGACTTCATGGGACCTATAAACCCACCAGGAAAGTGCACAGGAGCAAGGTACATTATCACTGTGACAAAATACCTAAATAGATGGGTCAAAGCAAGAGAAATCAAGGACTATAGTGAAACTAAAGCTGCGTGTTTTATATTTGATAAAATAATTACCAAGTTTGGATGCCCTAAGACCCTTATGAGTGATCAAGGCACTCATTTCATCAACAACACAATGGAAGCTCTGACTGAAGAATTTGTAGTTCACCATCAGAAGAGTACACCTTACCATCCATAAGAAAACAGAACGATTGAAGCATTCAACAAAATCTTGGAGACAACATTGACAAATATTTGTAGTGTGAACAGGGATGACTAGGATTTAAGAGTACCAGCAGTACTTTGGGCTTATGGAACCACTTGCAAGAAATTAACAATGCAGACCCCTTTCAAGTTGGTTTATGGTATTAAATCTATTGTCCTGATGGATTAATTGGTACCAAGCTTAAGAATTGTTGCATTTATAGACATGGATGATACTGGTGTTGTTCGTGAGAGGCTTGCCTAGCTGGTTGAACTAGAAGAAGATAGATGTATTGCAGGATTCCATCAGCAGGTACAGAAGGAAAGAGAGAAGGCCTACCATGACAGACACATCAAGAAGAAGGCATTTAAGAAAGGTGATTTAGTACTCATGTATGACAGTAAATTTATAATACACCCAATGAAGTTAAGAATCCATTGGCTTGGACCATATGAGATTGCCTATGTTACAGAAGGAGGAGTTGCACAACTAGAGACATTGAAGGGAGAATGGAAAGAAGGATTAGTGAATGGGAGTCAGATGAAGTTGCATTATGAAAACCAACTGCCTTGACGCTCTTAGTAAAATAAAGGAGAAAAGGGTCTATGTGCCAGGTGTAGTTGAAACTGGGTACCAAACACATAAAAAACAGTCTGCACAAGAATGGGAAGGAGGAATAAAGAAGAAAGAAAAGGATGCACTGCACAGTCCAAAGTGTTGGGTCACATATTTTTCAACATTTTCATCATTTATAGACATCCATTCCATCCCTTCTCCATCCTATTATCGTTCATTTATCATTCCATTTCCCATACATTTGCTACAACTGCTCATAAAATGACATATAATTCCTTTTATGCTTTAGTGGTTAATAATGATTATTCTTCCTTCATTTTTAATGAATTAAATACTATTCTGCATGATTTTTATGATGATGGTTTGACGAGTCAATAGTTTCAGCAGTCAAGGTTCCAACCTCCAAATGACACATGTGAGTTCCAACTCGTGGTTAACCGTTTTCAGTGAAAAACGTGGCAGATAAGGAGAGATGAATTTGCATGTAATATTGTGAGCATATGAGGATGAATATCAAAAATACGAGACATGGGTTTTGTTCAGAATGGGCCCAATTGAGTTAATCATGAGTCGTTTTCCAATTGGAGCTACGATTTGAGAAAAATCCCTGGTTCTTTAAAAGGTTATTTTCCAGATTTACAATTGTGGCCAGCTCTCTAAACTTAGCAATTTATTTGAGAAACCGAGGGATTTGAGGATTTGATTTGTATAAATAATACCTCTTTAATCAGGAGAGGGGAAATTATGAAATTATATAGAATTTATTTGTAAGAAAGAGCTGAACTTATGTAATTTATGATTTTTCTTCAATAATACAAAGGAGCTGATAGATCTGCAATTATGTGCAGCTTTCTCTTAATCTTGTAAGTCTTTTGGCCATGCATGCTAGGTGAGGCAGGGCCCCCTCAATCTGGTATGTGTTGGTCTTATTCATTTACTTGTATTTTTCTTTTCATTGTCTTAATTTATCTTGGTTTATGATTAGTTGATCATTGTTTACAGTTGTGTGTTGTTTATTAGATTTCTCTTACAGTAAAATTCAATTCATGTTGTTGTTACTTCATTTTGTTAATAATCCTTTAATTTATGTAAGAGTGTGGTAGTGGTTTTATTTCAGCTAAGTGTATTTTCAAGCAAGAGTGGATTTGATTGATTTTAAGTTATGTGTTTTATTTTATTAAATAGATAATAGTGTTAGTTGGAATTTGTTGCTTGCATATATTGTGCACGATAACTTTGAAATAAAAGACTTCCTCGGGTTGACAATTGAATAGTTGGGAAAATACTACAATGCAATTAATTCAAACATTAGTTCAGCCCAATGTAGCGACTGTTGTTCCTTTGAGTGTAGTTGAGTTCATTTGAAAGGAACAATTGTTGTTCCTTTTGCGTGATTGTTGTTCCTTTGAGGGTAGTTGCTATTCATTTGAAAGGAATAGTTGTCGTTCCCTTTACGATTGTTGTTCCTTTATAGGTGTTGCATATCTAGAGGTTGGTTATTGAAAATGGAAGGTAAGAACCTATGTAGGAAACAAGTAAAATGCTTGTGCCAGCACCTACCTTTGGCTGATGCGTAGAGGTTGATTTTAGGACATATTTAAAGCCCAACACAAACTCGAAGTGAAATGGAAGGATCAGATCTAAAGTGCCTCAGGACGAGTCACATGTGAGTGTTTGGGGCATGTGGCCCTTGGTTATGGAAGGAAGTGAAGATTTAGGAAGAAAAGGTTAAACGTGAAATGTACGGGAGACATAGTGACTGTCACTGAGTCGAAGTAAGCAAAAGAGTAGAAAAGTTGGAGCGAAGTATAGAAAAAAAATTCGTTGGATGAGGAGATCGAGGATGATAGATAAACAAGGAATATGGATAGAGGAAAACTCAACAAGCAGAGAAAGCCACCATTGGATGCTTTGGATCACCACGCGAGAAAGGAGGAAAGATAGGATGGCAAAGCCCTGAAAAGGCAGGTCAAGTTGACCTAGGGTTTTGGGTAATTAGGGTTTTGACACCTAGGTTTCAACCTAAGGCTATTGGTGAGGGAATATAATGTATAAATAGAGGTCAAGAGGACCTAGGTCAGGTCAGTACTAGTGTTGGGTATTGATATTGATTGTTGTTGGTTGAGAGATTATTGTACTATGAGAGAGATGAGTGCTAAGAGTGAGAGCCTTCTGATATTGTAAGATCTTCAGCTAGGTGCGAAGATCAAGTCCTATAGCTGGGTGCACAGGAAGGTGGGAGATAGAGAGAAGAAGAGAGAATATTTGCTAACTAAGAGTGCAAATCAGAACTATAAGATTTATCTTAATATATCATAAGCACAGTTATGTGGACATATCCCTAGAGAGAGGGTGAACCACATATATTTTGTGTCATGTGTGTGATTGATGTCTGGATCTTTGTCATTATTATATCGTTATTTATATTATTGTGTTAGATAATATTTATAGTTGTGTAGAGTAGATCTATATTATAAGAGATATATGAATGTTGCAGTAATGTTGTATTAGTTCCACTTGATATTCCCCTAGTTGTAGACATCTTTGTCCTGCAACCCCCCTCTTAGTTGCTTCGGGTGAGACTACATCTACTTCACAGGTGTTACCGAAAGGGCCAGTATCTAGGGCTTGTTGGTGCACTCTTAGAGTGAACCCTAGGTATACCCCTGTGCCAACAAGTGACATCCCTTGAGAATAATGGGTGCACAGATTCATTAACACACTGGACACGACCCCTATCAATTGGTACCTTCAAGTGGAGTTGTGCCTCATCACTGCAGATTGGGAAGGTATGATTCAGAATTTTGTAACCACCTTTTTATTTGAAAGTGAACATCCTTCAGTAGAACAAGAATTACATATTGTGAGGCAGACAGTATTTGAAGAGGCATCTATCCTCCCTATGGAACAATAAGAGGACGAATGGACTGCACCTCTCCAGAAATTGCAAAGTTTCTACAACATCAATGTCGATGATGATGGCAATCCTAGGAAGGTAAACATCACTGAGACAGAAGGCCACATAGATGTTGAAGGACCAAGAGTTGAGCTACCATTTATTGGTCAGCCCATCAATATTAAAAAGGTCAACATTGGGACAGAGGAGACACTGAAGATTTCCAATGTCAGAGATTACTAGGATGCTACCACCATTGACAAGATTACATAATTGTTGCACAAATATCAAGACTTATTTCTGACCAAGTTCATTGATATGAAGGGTATCAAAATACCTACAGGAGAGATGAGAATACCTTTGAAACCAAATGCAAAGACATTCAAGCAAATACCCTACAGATTGAACCCAAAATACAAGGAAAAAGTGAATACTGAGCTCGATAGAATGTTGGAAGCAAGGATTATTGAGCCTGTCGAAGAGTTGGAGTGGATCAGCCCTATGGTAGTACAAGACAAGAAGGTAGGAGAAATCAGGATATATGTGCACCTCAGGAAGTTGAATGATGCATGTCTACATGACCCTTTCCCTACACCATTCACTGATAAAGTTCTAGACAACGTGGGAGGCTAGGAGGTATATTCTTTTAGAGATGGATTTTCAAGATACCATTAGATCCAGATTGCCAAGGAGGACCACCACAAGACCATGTTTTCCACTGAATGGGGATTCTACCAATACACAATGATTCCATTTGGACTGAAGAATTCCCTAGCCATCTTTTCCAAGGTGGTAGTCGAAGTGTTCAAAGAATTTTTGCATAAATTTTTAGAAGCTTATTTTTATGACTGGACTGTGTTTAGTTTGTTGAAAAATCATATTAAATGTCTAAGGATAATGTTGGATAAATGCAGACAATGTCAAATTTCTTTAAATCTAAATAAGTGCATATTCTTCTCACCATTTGGAGTACTATTAGGCCATATTTTATGCAAGCAGTGATTGTTGGTTGATCCATCAAAGATTGTAATTATAGTTGATTTTCCACCACCTACTTCATTCAAACAACTGTGCAATGTGTTAGGACATACTGGCTATTATAGTAAATTTATTAAAGTCTATGCCCAAATCACAACACCGATGGAGAAGCTATTGAAGAAGGACTGTCAGTTCGGCTAGACAGACAAATGCCAGCAAAGCTTCGACACATTGAAACAAAACATGGTCATTGCACCCATTCTGGTTTTTCCAAATTAGAATAGGGAGTTTCATGTGCATGTCGATGCATCTTCTATTTCATTAGGAGCAGTACTGGCACAACATGGAGAGGGGGATATCAACCATCTGTTAGCTTTCGCTAACAAGAAACTATCTACAGCTGAAATTAATTATACCACTACTTTTTGGGAGGACACTTTAAAATGTTCACAGATCAATCTGTGTTGAAATATCTAGTCAACAATCTAGTGTTGGGGGGAGAATATGCATATGGATTCTATTGTTCCAAGAATACGATTTTGAAACCATAGTCAAGCCAAGAAGAATGAACAAGGGCCCTAACCACTTGTCAAGGTTGGAACATGGCAAAGAACCAACCAGTTTGGAGGATACACTGCCAGATGAAAATCTTCTCGCCATTATAAATATTGATGACCACTTTGTAGACATAGTCTAGTTCCTGTCAACATGAATGGCACCTAGAGAGTATACAATTCCCCAGAAGAAACAACTAGTGGTGCACACTACATGATTCTCATTGATCGTTGGTCATCTATACAATATGGGACCTGATGAGATACTAAGAAAATGTGTTATGGAGACAGAGTGCCCATTGATCCTTGCATAATCTCATGAAGGCATTGCGGTAGGACATTATGCAGGGAAAGAAACTATGAAGAAGGTTCTGCAAGCTAGCCTTTGGTGGCCTACCTTACATAGAGATGCTAAAGATTATGCCAGAGAATGTGATGTATGCTCAAGAGTTGGAAAACTATCCCGAAGAGATGAAATTCCATTAGCACTGTAGATGACCCTACAAGCATTTGAAAAGTGGGCCATTGACTTCGTGGGACCTATAGACCCACCAGGAAAGCGCACAGGAGAAAGGTACATTATTACTGCCACTGAATACTTAACTAGATGGGCTAAGGCCAGAGAATTCAAGGAATGTAGTGCAACTACAACTGCGTGTTTTATATTTGATGACACAATAACCAGGTTTGGATGCCCAAAGCTCCGTATGAGTGATCAAGGCACACACTTCATCAATAAGACAGATGAAGCCCTCACTGAAGAATTTGTAGTCCACCACCAAAAGAGTACACCTTACCATCCATAAGCAAATGGAACGGTTGAAGCATTCAACATGATCTTGGAAACAACATTGAAAAAAAATTGCAGTGCGAATAGGGATGATTGGGATCTAAGAGTACCTAAAGTACTATGGGCCTATAGAACCACTTACAAGAAATTAAAAATGCAGACCCCTTTTCAAGTTGGGTTATGGTCTTGAAGCTGTTGTCCTGGTGGAATATTTGGTACCAATCTTAAGGATTGTTGTGTTTATAGAAATTTATGATACTGGCGTTGTTCGCAAGAGGCCTGCACAGTTGGTTGAACTGGAAGAAGACAAATTCATTCCTAGGTTCCATCAACAAATTCAAAAGGAAAGAGAGAAGGCCTATCATGACAGGCACATCAAGAAGAAGGAATTCAAGCAAGGTGACTTAGTGCTAGTTTATGATAGTAAATTTATAAAACACCCTGGGAAGTTCAGAATGCATTGGCTTGGACCATATGAGATCACCTATGTTACAAAAGGAGGAGTTGCACAATTGAATACATTGAATGGAAAATGGAAGGAATGAATGGTGAATGGGATTTGGCTGAAGTTGTACTATGACAACCAACTACCTCGCAGCTCTCAGTAGAAGAAAGGAGAAAAGGGTCTAGGTACCAGGTATAGTTGAAACTAGGTACCAGACACAAAAAATATAGTCTACACAAGAAGGGAGAGGAGGCACAAAGAAAAAAGAAAAGGTTGCACTGCGCAGTCCAAGTCAAAGAAAAACAAAGGAACCGGATCTGAAGTGCCTTGGGATGAGTCACAAGTGAGTGTTGGGGACATGTTGTCCCTTGGATATGGAAGGAAGAAAAGTACAAGGAAGAAAAGGTAAAAAGCAAGCTTTGTGGGAGACACATTGACTGTCACTGGGTTGAAGTGAGAAAAAGCGCAGAAAAGATGGAGCAAAGTGCGAAAAAGAATGTCTTTGGATGAGGGGATCAAGGATGACATATCAACAAAAAAGATGGATCGAGGACAACTCAGAAAGTGGAAAAATCCACCATTGGATGCTTTGGATCACTATGCGAGAAGGAAGGGAAGGCAAGCTGGTGAATCCCGGAAAAAGCGAATCAAGTTGACCTAGAGTTTTATACACCTAGGTTTTTGGCACTTTGTTTTCGGCCTAAGGTTGTCGGTGAGGTATTGTAATGTATAAATAAAGGTCAAGAGGACCTATTTCGAGTTGTTCATTGAGTATTGATACAATGTTATTGTTGATCTAGCTCTATTGTGGGAGTGATTATTGTATTGAGAGAGAGAAGTGATTAGAGAGAGAGCCTTCTGGTATTGTAAGATCTTTAGCTGTGTGTGAAGATCAAGTCCTGCAGCTGGGTGTGTAAAAGAGGGGAGAGAAAGAGAGAGAAGAAATAAGATCTGCTAGCTGAGAGAACAGACAAGAATTGTATGCTTTACCTTCATAAATCATAAGCACAGTTTTGTGGACATAGCCCTAGAGAGAGGGTGAACCATGTATTTCTCACATTGTGTATGTGTGATTGATGCTTTGATCTCTGTTTTTGTTATCTTTTTATTTACATTGCTGTGTTAGATCAGATCTAGAACTACAGGATAGATCTAGATTGATAAGTGATAGGTGCATATTGTGTTGTTGTTCTACTAGATCCACTTGATATTCCCATGGTTGTAGACATATTTGTCCTGCAACCCCCTCATAGTTTCTTTGGGTGAGACTACATATACTTTGCAGGTGTTGTCGAAAGGGCCAGTAGCTAGGGCTTGTTGGTGCACTCTTGGAGTGAACCTCAGGTCTACCCCTGTGGCAACAGAGTTCTCCAGACTTTCTTCCATCCTATTTTCTTCTAGGATTTGGTTTTTCAGGTTGCTCATTATTTTCTCCATCTCTTTTTATTTATCTTCATGTTTTTCCTTTTGTTCAACTACAAAACATTTCAGCTATCTATATCTGTTTTTGTATCTTCTTAATTCATCCAAGGCACTAAGAATTTCTTCTTCCATATTAACCTCTGCTTCATCTTATGACTCTTCGTCATGCTCAATTTATTATATCTCATTAGACTCTTCAATACCTAGAAAAATGACTTCATCATCATCATTGTCACTATACTTCAATGAACTATTGTTTTCTTCTTTTGAGTAAAAGTTGTTTTTCCCTTTGTAATATTTTTTCTTATAGTGGGGTTTTCTCTTCTTCTTGTATTGTTTATTTGTGTCTTCTTCATATTCAAGGTATTCCTTGGGATAGGGACACTTGGATGCAAAGTGGCCAACTTTTCCACAATTAAAACATTTGAAAGGCATCTTGCCTTTGTACCTCCCTAATCCTTTCTGAAGTTTTTTAATAAAATTGGCTTCTTCTACATCAGATTCTTCATGATGGTTGGGTTGAGGTTTTTTATTCTGATTTTTTCTTTTATTGAGCACCTTGAAGGTTTCCTCTCCTTTTGGGAGGTTCTCGTGAACTAATCTTAACTCATAGGCTGTGAGAATTCCATACATTTTTTATGATGAAAATCTCTCTATGGCTAGGGGAAAACCACAACAGACAGAAATGACTACAACAATTAACTCTATTCTCAAGTATGTTATAACAAAAAATATGCTATCAAGAAAAGATAAAAGGCCTACCTCGTCCAAACGTTCGATGAAGTCCACCGTTGAGCACTTGACCCAAAGAAATATACTTTCAACTAGTCCTCAACAACCAAGCAAAGCAAGCATATGGTGATAATATATGGTGTTAGCACATTCAATAGCATAATCCGTTAATGTACATAACAAATATGCCCATGGAATAATAATTCAAATATTTTCAACATATCAATTGGACGGGAAAAGAGTATTTCTATTAAAATATGATCAACAAAAGTGAATACGTTACATACTTCTGTGTCGGCATGGTTCGAAACCGAGAAACTAAGTTCCTTCTAGTTGGGCCTCCACCAAAGGCAAGCTCATGTAAGAGATACAATGGAGTTATCACTCAATAAGGGAAGAGATTGGGGGTTTAACACTGTGTTCAAACTTAAAGGATAAAGGGATGTAGACTCAATGTGAAGTGAATAATTCCTCCATAATAAATTTTCTCTCAAAGTTGAATTCTTTCTCCTCTTTTCTATAGCTCGTAATTGGCCCATTTATAGCCTTCAAATGGAACTGAAGGGTCGATTCAGAACATTTCTAGTATATGGAAGGCCAAGGATCAGTGATCTCCTATTGTGACATGGAAACCTGACACCATTTTTCAATTTTGGGCACATTTCCCAATGTACACGGGCTGTAGTGGTGAAACCTATGTATACACATACTATATAGTAGGAAAGGTGTGTATATGTGGAAAAAATGTATTTTTAGCTCTGGGATTTGCAAAATGGGATTAAAAGTATGCATAGGGAAATGGAAAAAGGCCCTCTGTGCAAGATTGCATGGGGTGAGGAAAATATTTCTATAACATATTCCCCCTAATGTGTGAGGTCAGAGGAGTATCTACAATGGCCGAAATAAATTATAAAAAACCCATATGTGGAGTGATGGGGAACCAACTAGAAGAACTAGTTTCTCATTACAATATTTACTGACTTTGCATACATGGCTACCAATTTGAATTACAATATATATCCATGTAAACATATACCAAACAACTGTTTCTGGCCATGAATAGGAAAATATGGTTACATGCCAAAGGTTGTCACAGTCACAAACAAGGCCCAGTAGAGCTAGTCTCAAAATCAATCTGAAGATATCTGTATCCAATGGAGTACAATCTGATCTCCCATGATCACTGAAGTCATATAGGTATTGGTCCAATGAAAAGGAAGCAACAGCTCAGGAAAGCTATGACCACATACTGATGTCTTCAAGTCTTCTATACAATCTTCCAAAGGTGAAATTCTACATCGTGTGAACAAAGGAGTTTAGGTCGAACACAATGAGACATCGTTTGATTACCGGTCATCGATGTATACTATTAACAAATGCGATACAACCTACTGATGATGAAATTAGGTATCAAGGCACTGAGTACATTCTTACAAGTGTGAATAAAGGAGTCAGGGTCAAACACTTGAAGAATCCAGCGACCAGGAGACATTGTTGTATTCCCAACTGTCAATGGCGAGAAGAACTACCACTAATGAATGCAAGCCTCAAGGTACTCATAGGACTCTAGGTTTTGTTTCCAAAATAGATGAGATGAAGTCAATGGAAGGAGACCCACTGAAAGGAGAGTATTAATGCATATCTCATCATTCAGCACGAGGTACAAAGTAGGAGCTTCATGATTCAAAGGAAATCAGACGAAGAACGTGTTCATGAACAAACGATCCTGTGCATCTTTCGCATGTGCCAAGTGCAAGCGATACACAAAAAAGACCCTCTGAATAGCATTCAATGAGGAAAAATGATAACAAAGGCAAGGAAACAACCAATAAGGCTAATGGAATCCAATACACTACACAAATCCCAATGTGTGAATAGACATATTGTCGTTGAACATAAGGGAAACCACTCAATCAATGACCAATGATGAAATATCGACCGTTGGGTTTAAGGTTACCTACCAATGAGGAACGTAGGACCAGGGTGCATGATAGGACTACATCATCATGTGATTCTGAGACAAACTGAGGGTATGGCCAACATGAAAAGTCAATAGTTATGAGGAATGGATGACACAGGTTGATAGACATCCTTTGAACAAGAGCACGAGACATGGAAGACTTCAGAAACATAGAATCAATGATGAAACCATGAGATGCAGGAGGCATCAATGAAATTCTCCATAGGGACTGGAAGAGTAACCATTCAGTGGAGAAAACTCTCTGTAACAAGATCAGCTTCCTAAGGCCATGCTAAACCAAAAATTAAGATGACAACTGGACTCAATAACTTTGTGCTATGTTCAAAGGTGACATGACTACTGCCAATAGAAGATAATACTCCCTTCCCACCTGTATTTTTTTTTTTTTTCATAGTCAAATGAATGCTATGATATAGAGGAGGAAATGAGTGTCACAAGTAAGAAAAAATAGTTCCAACCGTGGAACATACTTATGCTCAATGCAAGGAAGTGCATGCAGGAGATGGACACTTGGGGGAATGTTCCCTCCTTGGTATAGGGTGTCAAATTGTGAAGGATATAAATGAGGCTCTGCTTGGTTGAGGATGAAAAACTACTGAGGTAAATAG
This sequence comes from Picea engelmannii, assembly GCA_009831015.1. Lineage (NCBI taxonomy): Eukaryota > Viridiplantae > Streptophyta > Pinopsida > Pinales > Pinaceae > Picea > Picea engelmannii. The sequence continues at coordinate 89,171 of ML812574.1, forward strand.
TTTATAACGCAAAGCAAGAACCGACTATAGGCTCAATACTAGAAGAAAGGGCATGAGATGCAATCACAACCTAACACCAAAAAATGTCCTTTTTCATAATATTAGTCTACTTGGTGTGAAAAAGGGATAAAATTGTACCAAATAGATGTCCTTTCAAATCCAATTTACGAGTGTGAAAGAGACAATTTCACTCGACACTCTTTTCGCTTTTTGAAAATGAGTCAGAAAATAGCTTAAATTAAACTCGGTTGGGAGTCCTCTAGGTATAGGGAAGAATGTTTATGAATGAGAAATGAGGCTCAACATAAAATCATGTATTAGCTATAAGGGACTCTCGGTCCTACGGAAAAAATCTCGGCATGGGCACCAAATGGAGCAGATGATATAACTAGGGTACCCATGTTTGGTAAGTCTCTGCCATTTGATAATGACACGTCTTATAGCAGATGGAAGGTTTTGTGTCGCAACAAATGGGTTCATACATAAGGCATATAAATGACAGTTATAGGACAATGAAAATATACATGATGGAATGGATACCTATCATATATATTGTGTAGCGAAAGTACCTGCCCGTAGTTATGAATGGTCAACATAATGTTAAAATCTGCAAGAATATGTGGTGAAAACTACAAAAACCAACTCAATCCACTATTGTATTAGTCCATTAGGAGAAATAATGATTCGAAACTATAAAAATTGGGTAAACATTGCTATAAATAGTAAAAAAACCCAAATTTTACTATGTCATTTTGACTTTTTACCCAAATAGTGAAAATTGGCCCAAATTACCTCCAACCTTAAACTGGTGATTACGGGAGCGTCGGGTGATGGAATCAGAGACCGTCTGGACCAAGTAATTCCTCTTCCCCTCCTCTTCTTTTTTAGTGGATTACATTTTTTAATTAGGTTTCAAAATTTGAGTTAATTAAGGTGCAAATTAGTTATTTTGGTGTACGTGGGATACCATTCATTGGGTCGCATATACACGAGGTTATACGTGACTGTGTAAAATAGAGGTTGTGTGTACTCATCCTAAAACGTGACTGTGAATGTTGCAACCAACGTATAAGTCCATAAACAAGGTTTTTTATGGTTGCTAACTCAAAAATTGATGTTTCTGTGGAAAGATGGTGCTATAATGGAGGGAAAGGGAACATGAGGTGGTAGATGTTGTTGTGGAAAAAGATCTGGGGGCCCAAATTCCCTTGAAAATATGTGGGTTGTAAAATTTTGGGAACTCAAAGGGATGAGGTCCCAGGTGAAGTTGCTTGAGTAGCTCGTGGATTACTGGGATCCTAACAATGAGATTTGCAACCTTGATGGGAAACCATTGAGGATTGAAGTCAAGGATATATAATTTTTGACTGGGTTATTGCGTCGAGGTGAGGTGGTGAACCTCAAAGATTGGGGAATTGGGAGTGGCATGAATATAGAAGAGTACATAGATTCTCACTGTATAGCAGGGACTGAGAAGTTCAGGAGTCAACTCCCCATCCAAACGATAAACAATCTCAGCCTCAAGATTGTTGTCCTCGTTTTGACTAGGATCAAAGGCTTGTATTCATTGCATTAAGCATCAAGGCCACTCATGTTATATTATGTAGAGTGTTTTAGACCCAAGGTGTATTATTGGTGCACCTCACTACTAGCTAATATGAAGATCCAGTTGACAGAGTGCAAACAGGGTGACAAGAGGAACTTCAGGTTTGCCTCTATCTTCTGTAGATTTTTCTTCAAGTGGGTTCCAGGTTTGGGACCTAGAGTCGAGATCATTCCTAGAGGACCTCACGATCCAGCCATGGCACGATGGACCAAGGTAATGAGATGGAAGGGGTGAGGTAGGGTGAACACACCCTGCAATGATGATTTAGTTTACTAGTGGAGGTGACAGGTCATTTCTCTGGATTACTACCCCTATGCAGGGATCAACTTTAAAGGATACCCTGACATGCCACTGCCACCAGGGACTGCCTATGGGGACATACGTATGTCAATGTTTGTAAATATTTAATTTTTTTTATTTTTGTATAGTAAAACAAAAATATTTTTGGATGATTCTTAAGTAATAACTAGACACTTGTGTGACACAGATGTAGGTCCGCGACGGCTAGACAAGCTTCCATGACATCATCAGAGGCATCAAGAAGATGAGGCAATGGGAGGATAAGTAGAGAGAATCCTTCAAAATGTGCAAGGAAAACTGTCTCGTTTGACACATAGGATTTTGATGGTTCAGGTAGAGGATCTTCCGAAGGCCATGCAACGATAAATGGTAGGTGTGCCCAAAGCTTGGGTGTGACTCTTTTGGCATCTCACAAATGTTGTAGTTTTTTATCATGACACACATCTAGTGCCATAGGTGTAGATGTAGATCATCTTGTATTATCAGCTGTATATGTGTATTGAGGGTGTTGGCCCCAATTTTGTACTATAAACACCAAATTTTTTGAAATATATATAAAACAAGGATCTTCGACTTTACTTATATTACAATGTGTACATTGATGAGATGGTTTTATTTTCTTTAGTTATGTGACAAATGCCAATCTAAAAAAAAATAGGATAAGCATCAGATACATAATTAGAACTCCTAGGTATGTGATGATCAGTAATAAAATCAAATTGTCGCTCTAAAAGATGTACCCATAGGAGTCTTCAGAGTAAATTAGGATCGAGAACTTGGTAACTATCGTTCAATTGACTTACTACTAACTAGGAATCTAGGAAAACCTCTAAAGAGAGAATACCATGTGAAATAACATCGCGCAAAATCTCTATAACAGCGTTATATTTAGCCAAATTATTCATGGATGGCCCTAGTAATATGCCATCTGAAGACACCAGTAGACCCTCGGGTGAGTAAACCACCCAAGCCGAGGAAGCCAAGTTCTGTGTGTTATCACATGAAATTTCCTTGTGTCTTTTATGCCTTAGGTTTAATTTTTTATCCTTTATACTTTAGGTTTGCTTTATTTTTATTTATTTGATTTGCTTAGGTTAGTTTGAACAAATAAAGACTTGTGGTTTTGGCTCATTTTTTACCCACAGATAGATTTTAAGCCTAGGTTCATTCTATGGTTTATGATTTCAACTCACCTCTTGACTTGACATAAAGCATAACCCACCCCATGATATTAATGACTTGACACATCACTCCATCCACTTATACTCTTTATCCTTTCCATGTTGTCCCTATGTCCGTTAAAGGGGGGGTCAAATCAATTTTTTGAAAAAGGCGTTGCCAACTCACTAGGAGTTTCTGTAGTGCACCTTTGTCCTTTAATCTTTGCTATAATTTGTCATAATCAGTTGAGGTCATGATTTACCTTATTTCCAACACCCTTGTTATTTAAAAGAGAATATGAATATCTGGTCATTTATGAAGTTTTATAACAGTTTAAGCATTTGAATTTTCTCTCAAGCTCGGCACTACTAAAATCACTAGCTCAGACCAGTTGCAGACTGTGCTATGGGATCAACTGTCAAAGATAAATTGGAGGTTTAGGTGGACATAGTAGTTTCCTAACTTGTTTCATATCCTCCATTATCAGTCACCATATCTAGGTATTCCATGAGTCCTCTCATTGCATATAAAATTCTTGAGATACCCATGCCTTAGTGTTTGGTAGCGCCCGACGCTGCGAACTACTTCCTCTCTCATCCATTTGCATTTGTATCTTTTCTCCCACATATTTTGCAGCCATTGTAACCTAGATTTCATATATTCTAGAGGTCAATTCATTTTTCTTCTGAATATTGAGTACTCATTTAATCACTTGGTCCTTGTGTGCACACGACGCTACATAAAGTTGATGCTAAAACTATGCTACATATCCCTTGTTTCATGCATTGTTTTTTACTTGGACTGGTAATTTCTAGCTTTGTATTCAGAGACCCATGCATAGCCTCTTATTTTCATTGTATCATCATTCATTCATCTCAAGATCTGCTAGAAGTGATTAGAAGAATTCCCTACCCTTCCAAATCTTTGATGACCATGGTGTAGTGATATAAAACTAAATAGTGCATCCCTATCTTCCTTAACTTAGAATTTATTTCTCTCAATTTTAAAGAAATTCCATCAAACTAGTCTATTGATAAATCAAGGTGAGTTAGAGGAAAATCCTGAGAGAGAGAAACCATTATCCACTGTCATATCTCATTGATATTTGCCTCTATTTGTTCCCTTACCCCTCACTATACCACAACCTTTTATCCCTTTTCTTTATTCATGGAGACACCTCAAAAGAAGAAATATCACAAGGGAGGGAGTGTGGGAAGGAATTAACACTTTGACATGCACATGTTTGATGTTGAGCCAATGGTCAGGGAGTTTTTTCAAAGGGTTGGTTGCCTCTCTTTTTTCCAAAACATGCAGACGGGACACCCTGAAGTAGCAAGGTAGTTTGCATTACACTTTGATGGCATTAAGACTAAGGTGGGAGACCTTGAGTTTGAGGTATATGAAGCCTCTATTGTAGCAACCACTAGGATTCCTAATACTGGTGAGAGGTGGTTTAAATGCATGATCCTAAATGTTTCCTTCTCCAAGGACTTCCTTAAACTAGACTACCAGACAAACAATTTGTCGAAGGCAGCGCCTAGAAGCCACCTAGTTGAATATTTTGATAAAATGTTGAAGATCATCCAGAGATGCTTTACATGTGAGGGAAGATTTAACATGTTATACCAGTAACATATAAGGATCTTGCTACATTTTACTATTAAAGATGCAATGAATATCCCTTTCTACCTTTTGAGGAGCATGGGGAAGATGTCTGATAGAGTCCAATCCAATTCCAAGGTTGCAAACACTAGTGTCTTTCACTCTAGATTGATCAAGATGTTGATGATGGAAGAGTTGAAGAAGAGGAACATTCCTTGGGAATAGTTCATTGTCTCTACCCACATGCAGTTGGATATAACTTCTACTCCTCAATATAGGATGCAGATCCCTTTTTCATCTACTAGTGTTGCTCTAGCAGGAACAAGCAGGAAGAGAAAGAGAAAATCCATTACTCAAAACAAATAATCCCTCAAGGAAATTGAAGAAGAAGGGAGAGAGGTTCATCACTCTCCACAGAGAGATTTTTCACCTCCCCCTACACTTGAATTGGAAGAATTCCCTTCATCCACCAAAGCCACAACCAAGAGGGGAAGGAAATTGCATTTCTCTTTACCTACTCCAACAGCTAATATCAAAATCAGAAAACCTTTTACTAGATCATCAACCCTCAAGAAGGTTGTTGAATCAAAAGTTCTACCCAAGGTTTCAGTTCCAGGGAAAGTGAAAGATAAGGTTAAAGGCATTGAGAAGACTATTGGGGTGATAGACAAATCTCATGGGTAGAAGAAAGATAAAGATAAATCCATTGAGAAACCTATTGAGGTTATCAACATCGACACTCCATGTACTAATCACACTTTCAACAGGTTGACTAGACAACTGAGGGAGGCTAGGAAGGAGGTTGCTCGTTTGAAATCATAAAGCTTGACTGCGAGAATTAAGATGAAGGAGATCTTGGATATGTACAGTAACACCCTTTATCTGGGAAAAAATTCAGCAAGAAGAGCACTACCTCTCCATAAGCAACTTAAGAACCTCTATAGAAAAAACAAAGGATTCCAGTCTCAAAATAGAAATCTCAAGGAATAATTGCATCATTTCAAGGATGAATTGGCCCAGATGAACTTAAATATTTTGGTACAAGCTGCAATTGAAAGAGATGGACCAGTAGTCATGAAGAGTACACCTGCATTCAAGAAGAGTATCCTTGCAAGGGAAAACCATGCTTACATGATATAGGGAATCTCTCCTGCAACAAGGAGGAGTTCTAGGTTGATGAAGTAGTTGGGGGATATAAGATCCATTTTTGTGGGTGGTCTATTTTTGCAAGAGTAAAGTGATCAATGAAGTATATTTTTTTTCCACCTATACATGCATCTATAGGCTCCTAATCCATCAACTATGTTTTTTTTCTTTTGAAGGACTGGTCTCATCACATAGAAAAAACATATACATTCTGTAGCACCATGGCACCGTGGAATCTTATATATAGTATGTTCTACAATTTATCTACCTAATAAGCTATGAAATATCCTATCTAAACTACACAGTGGTGCTATCGATTCTACAAAATGTTATGAAATCTCCTAGCTGAACTCATTAATGGCACTACCAAATCTACAGGAAAATTTGATATATGGTGCTACCAAATCTGTAGAGGCTATTTGAGGTGTGGCACTACTGAATCTGCAGAAGATATTTTGGGAGAGGTGCTACAAAATTGCACATAGTCATTACACAGGATTGGCACTATGAAAATTGTAGGCCTATTTTGGAGGAGGCGCTATGAAATATGCATAGTAGATTTGCAGAGGGTGCTATAGAACTGGCTACCCAATGCACTATTGAATGGCACTACAAACTAGAACCTGCAATCAAGGGATTCAAATTCATGACTCATTTGGATGGTTGATGATGTGGAGAGAAGCGAGGATCACAGGTGGTAGCATGGAGGCAACATACAACCCCTGGAGGACACTTGGAAACGAGAAGGAATGTTCCTAAAGGGAGACATGTCATTTAATTATTGTTGGAGTGGTTGCCAACATGGTTCCTATTTTGTAATAGTTTGTTAAGAGCTGTTAGCACAGGTGTTAGAATGATAATTGTTTTAGAGAATCCTAGGGGAGGGAGGCCAGCTCACACCTCTAGATGTTGCCTTTCCTTTTTTGTTATAAATACATATTCTAAATTATTAGAGAGGTTCGAATGGTTGAGATGGGATCTCTGATTGTAATATTTTTGACTAAGTAGACTATTCGTTGGTTATGTACTGGGCTTGAGAATGTTTTATTAATAGAATTCAATTTCTCTTTATATCATCGTGTTGCCTCTTATGCTGAATTATTCATGATTGGATGATCCACATGGGATTGTTATGGTTGTGCTATGATGAATGTTTGATTATAATACTGCTATGATGTTCTTTAGTGTTCTTTAACTTTGAATTCAATAAGTTCTTGTGTTTTATTTTTTCCTCCTTGGGATGCTTGAAGACCTGATGTCAATAACATACCTTTACACCTCCCTCACTAAATTCTTCCTCCTATTCACTTTTACTCCCATTCACTGACTGAAGTTAATAAATACCTCATTTGCCTATGCATGCTAGCCTAGATTTCTCAGTTAAAACATTATTATTATGAGTCTTGTCCATTTGACCTTTAATCACTCATTTACATTTACATATACTTTGATGGGTATTAGGATTATCTTCTTTGGAATCTGAGGGTTATTGTTAGTGCTAACATTCTTTTGGATCCATAGGGGATGGCATGATCCCTGTGAGATACCAAGAACAAGTCGTTTCAGTGCCTTATCCTAGGGATATGGGGTCACTTATTCAATCAGAAATACATAAATAAATAAATGATATTTACAGTGAAATGGAAATCCACTCATGGCTTAAGAAAAATACGTTTTCAAAAAGTTCCCATTGACAAGGCCACCAAAAAATTTGAAATCCTCCAAATTCTGCAACTTATAAGTGTTATTTGAAAATACCTTAGAAATATTGAAGGGACCAATCCACAAGGCTTCAAATTTACCGTGCTTGCCTTTGTCTTGGTTCGGTGCATCCCACTTGAGCACTAGATCTCCTTGCTGGAAATCGTCTTTTCTTACCTTCTTGTGAAAGGATTGCTTGATATTTTGTTGATGGTTATGTGCTTTGTCCAGTAGCTATAGCATACTAGGGAGAAACTACTGGACAAAGCACATAACCATCAACAAAATATCAAGCAAGCCTTTGACAAGAAGGTAAGCAAAGAATATTTCCATCTGGAAGATCTAGTGCTCAAGTGGGATGCACCCAAGCAAGATAAAGGAAACCATGGTAAATTTGAATCCTTGTGGATTGGTCCTTTCAAAATTTCTGAGGTATTTTAAAATAACACTTATAAGTTGCAGAATTTCGAGGATTTCGAAGTTTTTGGTGGCCTTGTCAATGGGTACTTTCTGAAAAAAGTAATTTTCTTAATCCATGAGTGGATTTCCATTTCATTGTAAATATCATTTTTTGTTTTATTTATGATTGAATAAGTGACCCCATATCCCTAGTATAAGGCACTGAAACTTCTTGTTCTTGGCAGTTCACAAGGTGTATCCCATCCCCTGTGGAGCCAAAAGAATGTTAGCACTAAGAATCACCCTCATATTGCAAAGAGGATAAGCCAAGTACCCATGAAAGTATATGTAAATGTAAATGAGTGATTAAAGATCAAATGGACAAGACTCATAATAATAATGTTTTAACTGGGAAATCTGGGCTAGCATGCATAGGCAAATAAGGTCTTGATTAGCTTCAATCATTGAATGAGAGTAAAAGTGAATAAGATGAAGACTTTAGTGAGGGAGGTTTAAAGTTCTTCTATTGACATCAGGTCTTCAAGCAGCCCAAGGAGGAAAAACTCAAACACAAGAACTTCTTGAATTCAAAGTTAAAGAACATTAAAGAACATCATAGTAGTATTATAATCAAACATTCATCATAAAACAACCATAACAATATCATGTGGATCATCCAATCATGAATAATTCAGCATAAGAGGAAACAAGATGATATAAAGAGAAATTGACTTCTATTAATAAAAAAATTCTCAAGTCCAGTACATAACCAAAGAATAGTCTACTTAGTCAAAAATATTACAATCAGGGAGCCCAACTCAACCATTTAGAATAAGTATTTATAACAAAAAAGGAAAGGAAATAGCTAGAGGTGCGAGTTGGACTCCCTCCCCTAGGATTATCTAAAATAGTTATCATTCTAACACCTGTGCAAACAACTCTTAACAAACTGCTACAAAATAGAAACAATGTTGGCAACCAATCCAACAAGAATTAAATGACATGTCTCCCTTTAGGCGCATTCATTCTCATTTCCAAGTGTCCTCCAGGGGTTATATGCTACCTCCATGCTACCACCTATGATCCTCACTTCTCTCCACATAATCAACCATCCAAAGGAGTCATGAATTCAAATCCCTTAATTGCATGTGCCATTTCATAGCTCCATTCAATAGCGCATTGGGTAGCTAGCTCTGTAGCATCCTCTGCAAAACTACTCTGCAGATTTTGTAGTGCCTCCTCAAAAACAAGCCTGTAGTTTCTGTAGCACCAATCCTATGTAATGACTGTGTGCAATTCCATAGCACCCCTCCTGAAATAGTTTATGCAGATTCAATAGCGCCACACCTCAAATAGCCTCTGTAGATTTGGTAGTGCCATCTATCAATTGTTATTGTAGATTCGGTAGCACCATTGTTGAGTTTAGCTAGGAGATTTCGTAGCATTCTGCAAAATTGGTAGCGCCACTGTGTAGTTCATCTAGGATATTTTGTAGCATATTTGGTAGTGAAATTGTAGAACATACTATATAGACGATTCCACAGTGCCATGGCACTACAAAATGTCTGTGTTTTTTCTGTGTGATGAGACCAATCCTTCAAAACTAAGAACACTTAGCTGATGGATTAGGAGCCTATAGATTCTTGTATAGGTGGAAAAAAAATATACTTCCTTGATCACTTTACTCTTTCAAAAAGAGACCACCCAAAAAAATGTATCTTATATCCCCCAACTACTTCATCAACCTAGCACTCCTCCTTGTTGCAGGAGAGATTCCCTCTATCATGGCAACATGTTTTTCCTTTACAGGGATACTCTTCTTGACTGCAGGTGTACTCTTCATGAATATTGGTTCATCTCTTTCGATTTCAGCTTGTACCAGAACATTTAAGTTCATTTGGGCCAATTCATCCTTGAAATGTTGCAATTCTTCCTTGAGATTTCTATTTTGAGACTGAAAGCCTATGTTTTTCCTATAGAGGTTATTGAGATTCTTATGAAGAGGAAGAGCTCTTTTTTCTGAATTTTTTTCCAGATCAAGGGTGTTACTGTACATATCCATGAGCTCCTTCATCTTAATTCTCCCAGTCAAGCTTTCTTCTTTCAAACAAGAAACCTCCTTCCTAGGCTCCCTGAGTTGTCTGATCAAACTTTTGAAAGTGTGATTACTAGGTGGAGTGTTGATGTTGATAACCTCAATAGGTTTCTCAATGGATTTATCTTTGTCTTTCTACTGCACATGAGCTCTTTCTATGAACCCAATAGGCTTCTCAATTCCTTTACCCTTATCTTTCTCTTTCCTTGGAACTAAAACCTTGGGCAGGACTTCTACTTCAACAACATCCTTGAGGGTTCATGATCTAGTAAAATGTTTCCTTATTTTGATCTTAGTTTCTTGTTGGCACGGGGATAGACCCAGGGTTGAATGCTTCAACAACACACCAACAAAACCCTAACTACCAGCCCTTTCGGAAACAGTTGCGAATCATATGAAGTCTCACCCGAGGTAGAGGCAGGGGAGTTGTAGGACTCAGGTGTCTACAACCAAGATGGGGCACAAATATTTGATTACAATACTTAACAGAACACTTAGAAAACAATATTTGTTACTTTCTTGAATCTCATTCTAATCGCAAATAAACCCTTACTAAATATCAGTGTAGTAATAATCAAGATTAAGTACTTCCAATCACTTAGCGCATAACATTAACTAAGATATAGCATTCACTCATCTTTAAGCACTAAGAAACAACATCAGATCCATTCATCATACATTATAACAACAACACTAAAAAAATAGACAACATAAACAACATCACACAAAGCACATCAAGACACAGGATATACGTGGTTCAACCCAGTGTTGGGCTATGTCCACCAACTTATTTTTCTTGTTTATTAGTCTTCAATATTCTTACACTCATATGATCCTATGCACAAATCCACAGAGCCCAACTTTGCAGTGGATAGGTGATCTGCACACAGTGCACTAGATCCACCTTCCCCAAAATGAGGTCAAGGCACATAGCCAACTCCTCAATATCACAGAGCACTTACATATAACGTTTGTGCACAAAGAAACTTACAAAACACTTGCACTTAGCTCTGCAAGACCTTAACACATTCTTGCACAAATCCAACCAGATCTGTCTACACAAAGCACTTACAATCTCTTGCACTAAGCCAACATATTATGCACATTGTCGGCATACACTAGTTGTGAACTAAGCCAATTACAAGTCATTATTATTACATTGCTTAGCTACTTATTTATACATTTACAAAGAGGTATAAACATGGGTAAACCCATGGGTTGACATCCCATACCCATTATGTTGGCATTTTTACAGTCAGAGTGTGCTTGTCATTGATGGAAAAAATAGTAGCAATGATGGCATGTTTACAGGAAAGAACAACAACGAACCAAAGCTTGAGAGACCAGAATATGAGAAAGGAAGAATGTGCCAAGTGGGCACCATAAGTATTTTTGGAAGACCCAGATGAGAAAGATCGAGAATCTCAGGAGAGATAGAATTCTGAGATGCATAGATGTGATCCCATACATCAAGGCATGCAAAAGGATCAAAGGTCATGGCCTTTGACACTTAGATATTTGAGGAAGCCAAAGCTTAGGAGGAGGAGCGAAAGTGGCCATTGTATCACCAATCCCGACTACCCGATGTCCGTCATATCAGAGCCTAGACAGGAGGAGCGTGCAGAGGAGGAGATAAGGCATCAATCATTGGATCAGAGTGCGAAGGACTAGCAACTATTGGATCCAGTACAACTACAAAGAGGATAATGACCGAGAGTCATCCTCCAACTCCACGAAATGAGAAGTCACGAAATGATCTGGGTCGTTGGATCCAGAGGACACGTGGTGAGAGATCATCATTTCACTAACTCGCGAGATGGATAAGTCAAAGGTGAGAGTTGTAGGAACTCGCGATATGAAAATTCACAAAATGATCACAACTGTTGATCAGAGGGAGAGATCTCGACCGTTGATCTGATATGAAGCATTTCATAGTTTCACGAGTTGGGAGTTTCGAGGAAACTCATAGAAAGAGTTAGCGATATATGAAATCGCGAAGCACCCCTCTTGCTTGGCCCCTAGTCATAGCTGGTGGTCACATTGATGAAGTTTAAGGGAAGGATCTAGCGGTGCTAGGCTCCACCTCGGAGTTTCATGAGTTGGGAAAATCGAGGTGACTCGCATTCGATCACCTGAAATGAGAAATCATGAAACGATTATTCGTTACACGTATGGTCACCACCGATGATCATGTGAAAGGAAGGGGATTAGCCAGAAAACCTACGCCCACTATGTAGATTTCTCAGAAAGGGAAAAAGGCACCAAAGACATGAGCGTGCAAAGGTTCTCTCAGTAACTACTAAGAGACGGACTTAATGTAACTGCAGAAAATGATTGATTGCATCTACCAGAGAACTCGAGGAGCTGGAGGGTGATCGTTGGAGAAGATGAAGATTCTTGAGGTAACTTCTAGTGGAATGAAGACTCATCATAGAGATGATTGACATATTAAAAGCGTTGAATACTGTAACTACAATAGAGAGGATAAAGCTTGATTGTGACAGAGAAGACGAAGAGTCGCACTACCAGAGAAGGCATAGAATCTCAGGATAAGCCACTGATGATGAAAAAACTCAGTATAAACTCCAAAGAAGATGATGAGTTGAAGGTAGGATCTAGGAGAGGAATTGGTATGATAAAGAGACGCATAATAGAGAAGAGGTGGGGGTTGTTGTTGAGTGTTTTTCATGCGGGTAGAATCATGTTGTGTGCGGGAGCTGAAGAACACAGAAGAGGCATGGTGCATAGAATGGAAAGAAGACACAAAGAATAAATCACAGAAGAAGCAACGAACAAAAGGAGAGAGACACTAATGCAGGTAGAGTATATAAGTGTACCAGAGAAGTGATGAGACTGATAAGCGATAGATAAATGTTGTATCACTGTGATAAATTCAAGAGAAAAAATATTTATATTTCAGGGTGGTAGGGAGGTGCTAGGGAGGACTTTTTTCCTCAAATTTTCAAGTGGGTGCTTGAACACAGGGAGTTATAACTTCCATCTGGTTGCAGCCAGAAAAACCAGGGTGGCAGGGTGGTGCAAGGGAGACCTATTGTTCTTTGTTATACAGGTCGGTGCCTGTGTGACTTGAAGTTAGTGCTTCCATCTATTTAGTGATGAAACACTTAGGGAGATGGTGTTTCCTTCTAGTGGGTTCTAGAGAAACCAAGGAGTTTGTGCTTCCTTCTAGTGGGTGCTAGAGAAACCAGAAAGTTGGTGCTCTCAGCAAGTTGCACCTTGCAAAACAGAGGTGGTAGCCTCACAATGATTTGGTGCTCATAATAATGATAATGTACAAAAAATAAAGATTACTTATCATATCAAGAAGAAGAGGGTTTTCCATTTATGGGTTTCCTCAGAAAATATATGTCTCTGTATATTTCATGTGTGTGATTGATGTTGAATATTCTATTGCCTACCTTCCTGCATTATTGTGATTATCATTGAATTCTCTATAAAGAGTTTAAAAAAAGTATAATTGTTTAAGCAGGGTAACAACTGATTCACCCCCCCTCTCAGTTGTCCAACAATTGGTATTAGAGTTGGTTCCTTTTATCTAAAGGTAGATCAATAAGCTTAAACATGTCAATCCTTGCAGGAATGTCAACCATTGAGGCCCCCATGTTCAATGGAACAAAATTTTCCTTATGGAAAGTTAGGATGAGAACCTACATAATGGCTTTAGGTGCAGATGTCTGGGATGTGGTAGAGACTGGTTATGTAAAGCCGGTTGTACTAGCTAATAAGGATGACAAGATGGAATTTATCTTGAATGCTAAGGCTATGAATTTTATTCTGAGTGGGCTTGCAGAAGAATAAATAGTAAAATTTATGCACTTAGAAACTGGCAAAGAAATGTGGGACAAACTCAAAGGAAGTTATGAAGGTAATGAGAAGGTAAAAGATGCCAAGCTTCAAACCTACAGAGTACAGTTTGAACAGCGAAAGACGAAAGAGGATGAAATTGTTGGGAAGTACTTTCTGAGAGTTGAAGAACTAGTAAATGAAATGAAATCACTTGGTGAAGAAATTGAGGAACACTCTTTAGTTTAGAAAATTTTGAGATCTCTGTTAGATAGGTTCAACTCAAAGGTCTATGTTATAGAAGAAATTAATGATCTAAAATCTTTGGCTTTTGATCAACTTCTAGGAACATTGACTGCATATGAAATGAGGATAGTTAAGGATAAGCCCACCTCTAGAGAAGCATCATTTAAAGCTGATAAAAATGAGGATTCTGAGCCTGATGAAATTGAAGAAAAAATTGTGAGAAGACTAAAGAAAGGATCAGGCAAGTACCAAGGAAAGTTTCCCTTAAAATGTTTTAATGGTGGAAGTATAGGTCACTTTGCATCTAAGTGTCCACATAAGAATAAGGACCAAAACTCTGAAGGTGAAGAGAAGTATAAATCCAAGAGATTGGGTAAAAAGAAAAGTTTATGTGTAAACAATGATGAATCTTCAGGAGACACGAATAGTAATTATGATGATGAATATAAGGTTAATGAATTTATGCTTATGGACAAATAAGATTGTGATAATGAAAGCACAAGAAATGATGTTGGTGATGAAGAAGTTGTGGTTGACTTGGAAGGATAACTGATTAGTGCTCTAAAAGAAATTGGCAGACTCATATTTAAGAAGACAAATAAAAAACAATTGTTGATATAGTTTGAGAAAGACAGTAAAAAACCTGATGAAGACTTTGCCCTGCTAAAAGTGGAATTAGAAGAGGCAAAGAAAATAGAGGACATTATGAAACAACAATTATCAGAGAAGAAGGCAAGATGTGAAGCCTTGGAAGAAGAGGTAGTAAAAACCAGAAAAGAGATGGAGATGTTTAAAGCTTTGTATCTCCAAAATATTTTCAAGCATTAAATCCTCAAAAGGATTAGCCACCATTCTGAATCAGCAAAGGAATCCAAATTTGAAGACTGGTTTGGGTTATGAAGAAGGATCAAATAGTGGTCATCCAGGCAATAAAGAATCCATCAAGTTTGTCAAATATACATTCATTGACAACAACAAATATGGAGAAACAAAGGAATATAATCAGCCGCCAAGGAAGAGTGAAAGAAAAAGTACCAGAAATGAATCTATAGAACAAAGAAATAATACACCCTTTACTCAAAGAAATCATCAGAATAGAAGAAATCAACCTACTCAAAGAAGAAAACCATTCTTGAGGTACAAAGGATTTTTCTATGGATATTGTTTTTTCTGTTCTAACTTATGTCACAAAGTTGTAAATTGTTCTTTAAGATTTAGATATGAGCAATCAAAACACTTAAGAAATAGATATCTGTTACAACAAAGAATGAGACAACCAAGTAACAAACAACAATAGACTACAAATCATGTGATGGTTGAGAAAAGGACACAGGTTGAGAATAACAATCATTATAATCCTTTATTCAATGAACCATAATGTTACACCTACCATAATTCTGGACATAAAGTTGCAAACTGTCGCTTAAGGAACTATGAACCAAATTTGAATCCCTCTGCTGAAAATGTTAAGGTTTGGAATAAGAAATAGAATGACAAGTGTGGATTAGTGTTGTCAACTCAAATACAAAATAACCCCTGGTATATTGACAGTGGATGCTCCAAACATATGACGGGAGACAAAAGTAAGTTTTTGTCTATAAGAGAAAGCAAATCAAGAAATGTAACCTTTGGAAATGATGCTCTAGGTAAAATCAAGGGTAAAGGGATGGTGATTTTGAGTAATGGTAAAGGAAAATCCCAGGATGTTATGATTGTAGATGGGTTGAAACATAATTTTATCAGTGTAAGTCAAATGTGTGACAGAGGATGTGAAGTGGTGTTCACTTCCAAAGATTGTAAGATAAAGTCGGTAAACTCAGGACAAGTGGTGGCTAAAGGCATAAGGACAGATAATAATTTGTATGTGCTAAAAGAAGATAGAGAAGAGTGTCATCTAAGAAAATATGATGAAATATGGTTATGGTATAGGATACTTGGACATCTAAATTTTGACCACTTAATCAAGCTCAAAAACCTTGAGGCAGTAAAATATCTTCCAAGAATATCAAAGCCACAAGATTCTGTGTGTAAACCCTGCCAAGTAAGAAAGCTAATCAAGACACAGTTTAAATACAAGATCTCTACTTCAATAGATAAATGATGCCAATTAGTTCATATGTATTTATGTGTACCATCAATACATGGAAGCACGGGGAAGGAAAACTACTTTATGCTGGTCATTGATGACTACTCCAAGCTCAGTTGGGTTTCTTTTCTCAAAGAAAAAGATGAAGCATTTGAGAAATTTAAAATATTCAAGGCTTTAACTAAGAATCAAAAAAGAAACAGGATAAAGGCAGTAAGATCAGACAAAGGAGGAGAATTTATGTCAAGTGATTTCAAGGAATTATGTGATAAACATGGGATCAAGAGAGAATAGACAATCCCAGGAACTCCACAACAAAATGGAGTAGTTGAGAGAAAAAACAGAATAGTTCAACAAATGGCCAGTTTAATGATGAATGAGAAGAACATTGGTCAAACCTTATGGTTAGAAGAAATACACATAGTAGTCCATGTTCTTAACAAATCCCACCTCATACCACATAGTGACAATACACCTTACAAAGTGTGGTATGGAAGACATGCTTCAATCAAACACTTCAAAGTATTTGGGAGTAAGTGATACATAAAGAATAATAATGAAAACCTTGGAAAGTATGATGACAGGGCTGATGAAGGCATCTTCTTAGGATATGCTACCAATAGTAAAGGATATAGATTCTTTAATAAAATATTGCATAAACTGGTTGATTGCATTGATTTAAAGGTTGATGAAGGAGTCCCAGTAAGAGAGGTGAGAAATATCGAGACTGCTACAGAGGACACAACTGAAGCTTAAAATGAACAGGTCCAAGAATCAGAAAAAGAAGACTCTGAGTCAGATGAAGATACAAATACTCAGGCAGACTCAAATCAGGAAACAACATCAAATCCTTCCTCCATAATTACTCAAAAGAATCATCCTGGAAGTCAGATAATTGGTGAGAAAGACAAAGGTGTATAAACTAGGAGAAGGATAATCAAAGACACCGAGAAATCACATATAGCCTTCATATCCATGGTGGAGCCCAAGAACTTTAATGAAGCTAATAAAGATGTAAATTGATTAAACTCAATGAATGAGGAACTGGACCATATTGAAAAGAATGAAACTTGGGAACTCGTTCCTAGGCCAACAGATAAAAATGTAATCTGATCAAAATGGGTCTACAAAAATAAGATGAATGAGAAAGGAAATATTGTAAGAAATAAGTCTAGATTCATCTACAAAGGATATGCTCAAATAGGAGGACTGGATTTTGATGAAACATTTTCACTTGTAGAAAGATTAGAAGCTATTAGAATGTTTCTAGCCTATGCTTGTCATAAACAATTTAAAGTCTATCAAATGGATATCAAGTCAACATTTCTAAATGGAGATCTAAAAGAAGAAGTCTATATGGAACAACCAAAGGGTTTCCAACTATCAGATAACCCTGACTTTGTCTGCAAGCTTAAGAAAGCATTATATGGGTTGAAACAAGCTCCTCATGCTTGGTATTATAGACTAGATAAGTATCTTCAAGACCAAGGATTTAAGAGAGGAAAATTTGACAACAACCTATATATCAATACAGAAGGTAACTACTTTCTCATTGTGTTGGTCTGTGTAGATGACATCATCCTCAGAAGCAATAATGCTTCATTGGTACAATAGTCTTCTTATGCCATGCAGTATGAATTTCAAATGTTTATGATAGGGGAACTGCCATTTTTTGTTGGTCTGCAAATTACTCAGAGGTTTGAAGGAACATTTCTTTCTCAAGAGAAATGTTGAATAGGTTTCAAATGGAAGACTCAACACGTGTGAGAAATACCATGGTCATTGGATGCAAGTTAATAAAGGATGATGACTCACCTGATGTTGACCAGAGTTCATATAGGTCTATGATAGGAAGCCTATTGTACATCACAACATCTCTTCCAGACATAATGCATGTTGTTGGAATGGTAGGAAGGTATCAGTCTGCACCTAAATAGAGTCATTTGATAACCATCAAAAGAATATTCAAATATTTAAAAGGAACAATGAACTATGGCCTATGGTATCCTAGGAATCAGAATTTTCAACTATCAATCTATTCAAAT
>ML812575.1:26458-45044 GCA_009831015.1 Picea engelmannii
ACCCTTTTCAGACTCTCTAAATATGAAAAGATTGTCGAGTGACCTTGCTTCCTTTCACACTCGTTAAAAGGTCAGAAAGGGCGTCTTTCGAGTGATAGTTTAACCCTTTTTCGATCTCGTTGGACTACTGTATGAAAAAGGAACTGAGAGAGTTCTCTTTTAAGTGTTTTTCCAAACTCTATAATCCCAAAAAACCTTCAAGTTTTCTGTCTTTGGACTCGTTAAAGCACACATCGACAGGCCCATATGGAACCGATCTCTTACTTCTTCTGGTTCATTAAACAAAGGAACAGGAACTTACCGAAGGTAAGTTATATTGAGCATGTGTTATCCTCCTCAAGCTCATTAAATCAAAAAGAGGTACTCATCTATCTAGATGGGGGGAAAAATTGAAAGGAGCAAGCCAAGCAGTCTCTTGAGAACATCATCCTGCACTTCTTCGAGTCGCCCTTGAACACGACACTTTGTCATTTGCACATATCATAATATGTTGAACCTATGCACTGAGCCAATCCTTCGAGTTCCTTTTACTCCTTTGGGTCACCTGACGCAAGTCATAGTACCCACTGCATAGTTTTGGTCCATGTCATGTTTCGTTGTCGTGCCTCAGTGTTCAAGGGAAGTATCCGCCTCGAGAGTCAGCCATCCAAAATATCTTGCCTCAAAACATGTGTCAGTCCATGTCCATTTGATCTGCCAATTACATCTCCATGTCCATTTCATGTCGTTGATGGGGGATACATCAAGGCCCTCCCTCGACGAGTCTGTTCCTGTCGACTCCAACACATTATCCAGGAATCAGGCTTAGAAACTAGTTAGTAATTTGAGACCTGCACACCTCAATGGCAGGCCTCCTCAAATTTGACAGTGGGTTTACATCATTGACCCCTGATCGAATGATTCCACGAATGTTCGACCTCAGCTCATCTATTCACATTCACTGGAATGTACTAGGGTACCTTGGGAATCATTGACATTAATGGTGATCTCCTTCGCACTTGTTAACGGTTCACACCATTGACCAGTAATCAAGTGGTTTATGCCATGTTCGACATCAAGACATCTAATCACATGGTCAGATTCATACCATATTGGGATTGGTAAGAAGACCCTGGGTTGAGCGATCACTTTGATATATGTTTTCCCCAAGCTGCAAAGGAATTTCTATTGGACAAAGAACACATACACTGTCACATAGATCCACCTTGTATTGGTCGTGGCTATGTCTTGTCATCTTGTAGATCCACTGTGTATTCTTCGTGGCTACGATCAGTCCGAGTCATCAGAGTATAGATCCACATTGTATCTTCAGGGGCTATACATTCTTGTCAATACAATTATGGATCCGCAGTGTATTTTATGGCGGCCATATCTCGCAAGTCTTGATCACCCAATCATAGGTATGCCTGCCTTGGGTTTTTAAATATGTCATGATATTTGTTGGATGTTTGTGTGCAGCTTCCGTCAGGTTCTCCGAGTCTATACCCTTGCTTGAACGTCTACAAAGTATTTCAGTCATCGGTTTGCATCTTCTAACTTCATACTTTGGGGGGCATTCTGTTACACGTCAAAATTACTCAACTGGATAAGTGTCGCATACCCCTCTCAATTGTCGTAAGTGTCACATCTTCCTTACAACTTTCGCAAGTGTCGCAAGTTGTTCAAAAGTGTCAAAAACATCATTCAAGCATACTGCTATAATGACGACACTAAGGAGGCACTTAAAACATCTCATGTACTTGGTTTGGAGAAGGAGAACTGGTTAACTGAAGTCAAGGGACTCTTGACACTTGAAAAGAGCTCTAAAACAATGGTTTTGAGGGTGAGTGCTCCCCTATATCAGCCTTAGGAGCGTTGGCACCCCCCCTATAAGGCTTCAGAGAGCGTTATAACATTCTCCTGCCCTTCTGAAGGAGTGCTACTCACTTTTGGAGCGTTGGCGCTTCCCTTAAGCTTCTCAGGGAGCGCTACAACGCTCTGATACCCCTTTTGCAGGAGTGCTGCCTAATTTGAGGCAGTAGTTGGCCCGTTATGGAGAATAAGGGGAGGATCTTTCAAGATTAGAAGGCAGTTGCATTTGAATTCTTGGTTTCATCAGGAGATCCTTGATCTAAGGAAGAGGTTCCCCAACTTGTTCTAAAGATAACTCAAGAGGTTAAGCTCCTCTTAACCTATATAAGCAAGCTCTATGATGGTGGAAGAGGGGGAAGAATTATTGCATGAAACCTATGATCTCATAGGAGACACACAGTCAACCAAAGGAGAGTGATCAGTGAAGTTGTTGTCATCTAGGTTGTGGATCTTTTGAGCAAGGGTTAGACGAAGAGGACCCGACGAAGCTGTCGCATTCGCATCTACGATTGTAAGTACTATTGTCGTTATTCTCATTAATATGACACGCTTGTCCTGTTTCTTTCTAGTTTGTGTCTAGTGTTACATGAACTTATCTTTGATAGATAGATTTGTTTTCAAGCTAACATCAATAGAGTAGGAAGTGGTCATATCTTGTTTGTCTACAGGACTCAGCAATGAGCAAAGAATTGGAGCGCAACTCGAAGCGTGCAAGGACAAACGTCGATAAAGAGGTGCTTTTGTTATCCTTCCTTCTCATGTGTTAGTTTAGATAGATTTGAAAGGAAGTCAGTGTCCATGTTAAGCATTTTCTGTCTTAGAGTTAGGGTCAAGCTCTTAGAGGCAATCTACCTGTCCGCAGGGAGATTTTCCTACAACAAGGGGCGCCCAAACAAAATGCAAGGCAAATTGGCAAGATGGGTGCCCAAATGCACGAAGAGTTGTAATGAAAACGACCACACAAGGGAGCACTAAGCAAAAAGACGAGTCGGAGGACGGATAAGAACCAATTTTGGTGTTGAGATAGATTTTTTAATATGACATGGCCAAGGTTGGGCGACCAAGGGAAAGGCAAGTTGACTTGGCAAGAGGGGTGCCCAAATGCAACACAAGGCGATTTGGGAAGACGAGCACCCAAACGCATGAAGAGTCGTAACGAAAACAACCACACAAGGGAGAACTAGGAAAAAAGATGAGTCGAATGATGGATAAGAACCAATTTTGGCTTCAAGGTACCTTTTTTAACATGACCTGGCCAAGGTTGGGCACCCAAACGCAGAAAGAGTCGTAACGAAAACAACCACACAAGGGAGCACTAGGCAAAAAGACAAGGTGGATGATGAATAAGAACCAATTTTGGATTAAAGGTAGCTTTTTTAATATGGCTTGGCTAAGGTTGGGTGACCAAGGGCAAGGCAAGGCGAGTTGGCAAGGGGTGCACCCAAACAAAATGTAAGGGCGGTTGGAAAGATGGGTGCCCAAATGCACAAAGAGCCTAACGAAATGCATGAAGAGTCGTAACGAAAATGATGGGCTCCCAAACACACAAAGATTCATAACGAAAATGACCACACGAGATCCATAACAAAACACACGAAGAGCCTGGCCAAGTTTGGGCAAGCACAGGCAAGGCAAGGTGAGTTGGCAAGAGGGGCACCCAAACGCCACGCAAGGCGAGTTGGAAAGATGGGCGCCCAAACGCATGAAGAGACATAATGAAACACACGAAGAACCGTAACAAAAATTATGGGTGCCCAAATGCACGAAGAATCRTAACAAAACGCATGAAGAGCCATAATGAAAAYGATAGGTGCCCAAAATCAYGAAGAGTCATAACGAAAACGACCACAGAAGGGAGCACTATGCAAAATGATGAGYTGGATGATGGATAAGAACCAATTTTGGMTTTGAGGTAGATTTTTAGATACGGCCTARCGTAGGTTGGGCAACCAAGGGTAAGGCCAAGCAAGTTGGCAAGAGGGGCACATAAACTGAATTCAAGGCAAGTTGGCAAGATGGGTGCCCAAACGCAAGAAGAGCTGCAAGGAAAACGACCACACAAGGGAGTACTAGGAAAAAAGATGAGTCAGATGACAGATAAGAACCAATTTTGGCTTCGAGGTAGCTTTTTTAATATGGCCTGGCCGAGGTTGGGTGACCAAGGGCAAGGAAAGATGAGTCGGCAAGACAAAAGGAAGACGCAATGTGTTGGGAGGCAAGACACAAGGAAAGGCAAGGCGAGGTAGTGCTAGGAAAGAAAACGAGCCAACCGTCGGATAAGGAGTAAAGTTGGTCACAAATTAAACTTTTTTAAGACGGCCTAGGCAAGGCATGGCCTTGAGAGGCAAGACATAAGGCAAGTCAAGGCACCAGGAGGCAAAGCAAGGCAAGGTAGCACTAGGAAAGAAGATGAGGCAACCATTGGATAATGAATAAAGTTGGTAACAACTTAACTTTTTTAAGATGGCCTGGGCAAGGCAAGGCACTAGGAGGCAAGGCAAGAAAAGCCACGTGGCAAGGCAAGGAAAGCCACGTGGCAAGGAAAGGAAAGCCACCCGGCAAGGCAAGGAAAGCCAGGCGGCAACGCAATGTGCTAGGAGGAAAGGCAAGGCAAGGAAGCAAGAGGTAAGGCAAGGGAAGATAAGGTGACAAGGGGCAAGGAAAGGCAAGGTGTTGGGAGGTCAGGCAAGGGAAGGTACAAGGGAGGCAAGGCATGCCAAGGCACCAAGAGGCAAGGCAAGGAAAGGCAAGTTTCTAGAAGGCAAGGCAAGGGAAGGTATTGAGAGACAAGGGAAGGTGTGTCGGCATGAGGAGACCTCGTGAAAATTTGGGAAAGGCCACAAGAGTCAGTGTCAGGCAAGAAGACAAGACAACCACCAGATAAGGAGAAAGTTGGTCACAACATAACTTTTTTAGGGTGCCCTGGGCAAGGCAAGGTGTCGGGATGCAAGGCACAAGGAAAAGCACCTGGAGGCAAGGCAAGGCAAGGGAGTGCTAGGTAAGAAGACGAGCCAATCGTCGAATAAGGAGTAAAGGTGGCCACAACTCAACTTTTTTAAGACGGCTTAGCCAAGGCAAAACAAGGAAAGGCGTGAGGATGTAAGGCAATGCAAGGTAGTGCTAGGAAAGAGGACGAGTGAATCATCGGATAAGGAGTGAAGGTGGTCACAACTCAACTTTTTTAAGACTTCCCAGGCAAGGCAAGGTGCGAGGAGGCAAGGTGGGGCAAGGCACCAAGAGCCAAGGCAAGGCAAGGTGCCAAGAGCCAAGGCAAGGCAAGGTTCCAAGAGGCAAGGAAGGGCATGGCAAAAGGCAAGGAAAGACAAGGCAAGGTAGCGCCAGGAAAGAAGATGAGTCGACCATCAGATAAGGTGTAAATATGGTAAGAACTTAACTTTTTAAAGATGGCCTAGGAAAGGCAAGGCAAGAAAAGGCGTCGGGACGCATGTCAAGGCAGGGCAGCACACAAGCCAAGGAAAGGCATTCAGACACAAGGCAAGGCAAGGCAGGGCATGACACAAGGCAAGGAAATATGCGTAGAAGCAAGGCAATGAAGGGCACGTCACAAGGTAAGGCAAGTCATAAAGAGGAAAGGCAAGGCAAGGTGTGAGTGGACGAGTTGGGGCGCGATGACCCAACCGTTGGGCAAGTTGGTGGATGCGTCATGACTTAGGAGGACCCATGTGGTGATTTGGTGAGTCGAGCCAACTCTCATGCCAAATGGTGCGACGATCCTCAGGATGGAGTGAGAACATATAAGTAAGGCATGAGTTAGCATGAGTCAAGGTAGAACAACTTGGTCAGAGAAGAGTGAAGATAGATTCGACTAAGTGTCCTGGTTGGACATCTCAGTGGAGAGCACACGACGAGTCTCGAAGTTGAGTCATTGGATGAGTTAGTTGTGCATGTGATAGAGAGGAGACTTGTGACAGACATGCAAGGAGGACTCAGGTTGCGATAGAGGGGTTCTATGAGACAGTGAAGTGAGGAAAAAGTCGTCGAAGTGACTTGGTCGAATTCGGTATGCCTTTGTAAGGAGTTGTGGCTCCCCTCTTGTGACCGTCTCTCATTGTAACATTCTGTAAATTGTGATCTACAGGTGTTAGGCACAGTTCATGTTGCCCAACCACACTTGTGTCTCTTTCTCCTGTATGGATGATTGCATGTTCTTAATGGCTTAAATGATTAAGTATAGAACCGTGTAATTGTCTAAGCATAAACAATGCATGTTTAGTGTAACCTGACATGATTGTCTCGGGGCAGAGTATGGGTGTGCCCTAAGTGAGGCGTAGTCCGAATGGAGTACGACTTGGGTGGGCCAAGCCACCAAGCCAAAAACGTCACGGTGTCGAGCGACTTGGGAGCGCCAACTCAATTTGGAACTTCGGGCAGACTATGGGCGCATGAAAGACTCGGCGTATGATTGGGTGGATTGCACGTTGGCTCCACATTGGACATGGAGTGGATTGCAAGGCACCTTTTCCAATATATAAGGAAAACACCTCCATTGTGCGAAGTCATCCAATAAGAGTTCAATCGATGAGTGGCTGACAAGGGTGGACAAGGCGTAATGAGGTGCAAAGTCTAGGTTTGGGGGTATAGTGAACTACTTGGATGATGTCTGCACAAAGGACTTAGACATATTGGCAAGTGTCTGAGGCACTGCAGAGCTAAATTGAGGTTGCGGTAAGCGAGGAAGAGGCATTGCAGGAGGCAGATCCATGGATGCATCGGGGGTTGGATTATGCAAGTCTTTTGGGCAATAGGGAGAGGTGTCATGACTTATTTTTATTTATACGAAAGAGTCACAGGGAGAAGGCTGCACTCACCCCCTTTTTGTATCTTCAGAAACACTCTTCATATTAATAAGCTTAAGGAATCCGCCCATAACGGTGTGTTGTTGTCTCTTTATACTTGTTGGATGCTAATGTTCCTTGCATTGTTGTGGATGGATAGGTATTGATGAGTATTGGCCAGGTATTAAAATAGAACCAGGATGCTTTAAGGACAAGGTTGGATGTGTGCCTATTGTTAGAGAACTCGGTTGCATATCTAACAAATTGTAGCTCAAGGCACAGTTATCGATGGTCCTTAAATGAAGAGGGATATTCTGATTGTAGTAGGGGCACATTGGTCATGCCCTTACGGCCTAGGCAAGGTAGTGATGCACCGCCAAGGGTTTCCCACACTTGTGTGGTTTCCATCTCGCAGTCGGACATGAAAACCACGAATTCCCCAGCACTTGGATGGTTTCCATCACGACTAGACATGGACACCCTAAATTCCCCCACACTTGGACTGTTTATGTTGCGACATAAATTAGAAACCCAGAATATATCGCACTTGGACAATTCCCATCGCGTCGGGACATGGAAACCCTAGATTCCTTGCAATTGCATGATTTCCATCATGACTAGAACCAGAAACCATGAATTTCCCTAGACTTACACGGTTTTCGTAGCGGTCGGACACAAAGACCCAAAATTTCCTCGCACTTGCACGGTTTTTGTCGCGACAGGGCATGGAAACCTCGAATTTCCTCACACTTGCACGGTTTTCGTCGCGACCTGAGATGGAAACCCTGACTTTCCCGTACTTCTACGATTCTTTCTCAATATACTTGAAAACCTCAATTTTTCCGTCACTTTCATGATTTCTTTCACGGCTGGACATGGAAACCCTGGATTTCCCACTCTTGGATGGTTGGTCACTCGATCGACTCAGAAACCTCAGATTTTCCTGTACGTGCATGATTATTCTTTCTTAACCAACATGGGAACCCTGAAAAACTGAATTTTCCGTGCTCATACTGGTTCTCTCGCGTCTGGGCCTGGAAACTTTGAATCTCCCACACTTGCACGGTTCCTATCACGGACGAACATGGAAGCCCCAAGTTTCTCACACTTAACTTGGGCGGCTCCCATCGTAGTCAGACATGGAAGACCCAGGTTTCCCACACTTATGCTTGGGTCACTTTCGTCGTGGTCGAACATGGAAACCCTAGGTTTCCCACGCTTGCACTTTTGGGCGGATTACATCGCGGCCGGACATTAAAACCCCAGGTTTCGCATGCTTGTGCTTTTGGGCGACTGTCATCGCGGTCGGATGTGAAAACCCCCATGTTTCTCATGCTTGTGCTTGGGCGGAATTCGTCACGGGCGGACATGGAAACCCCCCCATGCATGGGCAGTTTCTCTCTCGACCGACTTGGAAATACTGAATTTTGTCACAGCTACAAAGGTTTTCAATCGCGGTTGTACATGGAAACTGTGAATTTCGTCGCAACTACAGAGGTTTTCCATCGCGGTCATACACGAAAACCCCTAATTTCGTCACAACTACAGAGCTTTACCATCATGGTCGTACACTGAAACTCAATGCTTCCCACCACACCCAGACGATTTCCCTAATGGTCGGACATGGAAACCCTGTGTTTCCCACACTTGGATGATTTCCTCGATGGTCGGGCATGGAAACCCCAAGTTTCTCGTGCTTGCACTTTTGGGTGGTTCCCGCTGCGATCGGGCACGGATACCCCATGTTTCCTACACTTGCACTTGGGCAGCTTTTGCAGCCTGGTCGACCATGGAAACCCCCTAAGTTTCTTGCCCGCGCACTTATGTGGGGGAATGGAAACCAGAAGTTTCCCACGATGTAACTTTTTTTGGATGGACGGATGGAAACCCCAATTTCCCCACACTTCACAATCCGAGCTACTTTCGTCGCCCTGTCAGGCGTGGAAACCCCAAGATTCCCACACTCGCACATGGGCAGCGTCCATACCCCAATTCCCTGCACTTGGGCGGCTTCACTCTCACTGGCCCGAAAAACCCAAATTCCCCCACACACTTAGGTGGCGGATATGCCCTTGGTCGACGCAGAAACCCAAATATTCCCACGCTCACACTTTGGGTGAACGGATGGAAATGCCCAATTCCCCACGCTTCACAATTCGGTCGAATTTCGTCGCCCGACCGAGTGTGGAAACCCAAATTTTTCCACACTCGCACATGGGCAACGTCTGTCGCTCGGCCCGACGTGGAAACCACTGATTCCTTGCACTTGGGTGGTTTTGCTCTCGACCGTCCCAGAAACCTCAAATTTCCCCACATGCTTGGGCGATGAATTTTCTCTCGATCGGCCCGAAAAACCCCATGTTTGCAACGCTTACACTTGGGGTCGGTTTCCACCCTCAACCGGAGTGGAGAACCTGAATGCTGGCGGTTTCTCCATTGGTCAATACTCGAAAACTCTGAAATCCCCACACTTGGGCGATTTATCTGGTGGTCGAGACTTGGAAACCCTGAATTCCCCACACTTGGGCAAATTCTTCGTCGGTCGAGACTCGAAAACCCCGAATTCCCCACACTTGGGCGATTTCTCTACTCGTCGAGACTCAAAAACCCAGAATTCCCCACACTTGGGCGATTTCTCCGCTCAACAATACTATGAAACCCTGAATTACCCACACTTGGGTGATTTCTTCACTTGACGAGACTCAAAAACCTCGAATTCCCCACACTTGGGGAATTTCTCAGCTCGACGAGACTTGAAAACCCCAAATTCCCCACACTTGTGTGATTTTTCCGCTCCATGAGACTCAGAAACCCCGAATTCCCCACACTTGGGCAATTTCTCTGCCCAAGTGACAATGATAGGAAGAGATGACATTGAAGGATCAAAAAGCAACGTCGCTATGAACGCTTGGCTGCCACAAGCCATTTATCCATGTGGTAACTTTTCTGACACCTCTAGCTTCAAATTCTGAAAGTCTAAAGGATCGATAGGCCACACTTTCTTGGTTTGTATTCATACTAAAAATCAAAATCAAATGAGCTTTTACCCTTTTGTTCCACACAAGATTTTTGTTCTCGTTGAGCTCACCTTAGGACACCTGTGTTATTTTTTAACAGATGTGTTGCCCTAGCTAAACTCCCCACATGATAATGTCTTCCACCCGGATCGACCCATCGAAACGTGTCTTAAGGCCAAAAACAGGGGTGATGCCACGTCTCCACCCCTGGGAATAAGTAAAATAACGTTAAAAGTAGTGGTATTTCACTTGCACCAAAAACGGCTCCCACTTATTCTACACCTCTCAACTCATTTCACAAAGTCGGACTAGAGTCAAGCCCAATAGGGTATTCTTTCCCCATTGATTCTGCCAAGCCCATTCCTTTGAAATTGGTTTGGCTAGATAGTAGATAGGGACAATGGGAATCTCATTAATCCATTCATGCACGTCACTAATTAGATGAAGAGGCATTTGGCTACCTTAAGAGAGTCATAGTTACTCTCATCGTTTACCAATGCTTGGTTGAATTTCTTCACTTTGACATTCAGATCACTGGGCAGAAATCATATTGCATCAGCATCCGCAGAGACCATCGCAATTCCTTGTTTTAATTAAACTGTCGGATTCCCCTTGTCCATACCATTTCTAAGTCGATTGTTCGTCGCCTAGGGCAAATCCCCCACGAGGGGACATTCTACGTCTGTAGCCCAATCGACACGCAACTTCCCACCCTCGTCATGATAGCAGCTCGGGCAGACTGTCGACAGCCACAGGTTGAGGATGCAGATCCCTAGGCCTAGCCCTCAGAGCCAATCCTTTTCCCAAAGTTACGAATATGTTTTGTCGACTTCCCTTACCTACATTGTTCTATTGACAAGAGGTTGTTCACCTTGGAGACCTGATGCGGTTATGAGTACGATCGAGCATGGACAGTACTCAGTCCTCCAGATTTTCAAGGGCCACCGAGGGCGCACTAGACACCGTAAGACGTGCGATGCTCTTCCAGCTACTGGACCCTATCTCCGGTTGAGCGGCTTTCAGGGTAGGCAAGTTGTTAAAAATAAAATATAACTCTTCCCGGGGCCCCCAACGACGTCTCCATATTTCCTAACATTGACGTCTACCGCCATGTCCTGGTTTGGAAATATTAACCTTATTCCCTTTTGATGTTCGTGCAGAGTGCACCCTTGATACAGGGCTTCCCCATATCTTAGGATTGACTAACCCATGTCCAAGTGTTGTTCACATGGAACCTTTCCCCACGTCGGTCTTCAAAGTTCTCATTTGAATATTTGTTATTACCACCAAGATCTGCATCGAGGACCGGTCCACCCAAGCTCATGCCCAAGGTTTCTCAACGACCGTCGCATCCTCCTACTCATCGAAGCCTAGAAATTTCTCCCACAGTCGAGTATAGGTTGCGCGCTTTAGTGCCATTCATTTTAGGGGCTGGTTGATTCGGCAGCTAAGTTGTTACACACTCCTTAGCAGATTTCGACTTCCATGACCACCGTCATGTTGTCTTAATCAACCAACACCCTTTGTGGGATCTAGGTTAGAGCACAGTTTGGCACCGTAACTTGACTTTCAATTCATCCCACATCACCACTTTTGTTTACCAAAAAAGGCCCACTTAGAGCTCTTGATTTCATGGCACAGCTCAATGGAGCAGTCGCACCATCTTACCTATTTAATGTTTGAGAATAGGTTGAGGGGGTTATGCCCCCGATGCCTCTAATCATTTGCTTTACCTGATAAAACTAACATGTGAGCTCCAGCTATCCTAAGGGAAACTTCGGAAGAAACCAACTACTAGATGGTTCGATTAGTATTTCGCCCCTATACCCAAGTCAGATGAATGATTTGCACATTAGTATCGCTACGGGCCTCCACTACAATTTCCTCTGGCTTCACTCTACTCAGGCATAGTTCACCATATGTTGGATCCCCATAGGTGTGCTCGCACTCAAACCCTTTGCACAAGCTCAAGTTTGTTCAGCAATGCACCCCATGGAGAGGGGATCCCACCTGTCATCTTACTTACGCTTCGCAGGTTTACAAACCCACCGACTCACACACATGTTAGACTCCTTGGTCTGTGTTTATGGAAAACCTGCCAACCAACACCACGAGTGTGAAGGTGCACAGTGGTCCGCCCCAAGGGGCGCATGCTTCGTTCCACGACTACCACAATGGAAAACCAACAGGCAGTACTCCACCTGCGCTTGTGTTGATGCAACGGCCTATGCTAGTTCACACCTCGAGTCGAGTGGCAGACTAGATTGAGTTGTTCTGCATCCGACCGAAACGCATCGTCGACCTCCATTCGCTTCCCTCCCGGTAATTTTAAGCACTCTCTAACTCTCTTTTCAGATTCCTTTTCATCTTTCCCTTGTGGTACTTGTTCACTCTCGGTCTCTCACCCGTATTTATCCTTGGACGAAATTTACCACCCGATTAGGGTTGCATTCCCAAACAACCTGACTCGTCGACAACGCCTCATGGTGCGGTAGGGTCCCAGCCCGACGGGGCTGTCACCCTCTTAGGCGCCCCCTTTAAGGGGACTTGGGCCTGGTCCACCGCTAAGGACGCCTCTATAAACTACAATTCAAGCGGCGTTGCCACTCGATTTTCATGTTGGTCTCTTCCCGGTTCACTTGCCATTACTAGGGGAATCCTTGTAAGTTTCTTTTCCTCTGCTTAATTATATACTTAAGCTCAGCAAGTGTTCTCGCCTGACATGGGGTCGCATGTTGGAGCCAAATCCCTCCACCAAGATGGAAAGATGATGGGAAAGACAAGTTCCCGAAATGTTGCACACACCCTGCATCAACCAATCTCGACTTGCCCAAACAAGGGGACAATATCACCCTTCGCTAACACAAGACACAAAATATGGCATGTATTTCAGTCAACTGCACCACATTGGGAACGGACGACCATCTCCAATCCTCCCAAATGCCTTGTAGGGAGCGCGTGTGTGTAGGATGCGACACCCAGACAGACATGCCCTCGACCGAGGCCTCGGGTGCAAATTGCGTTCAAAAACTCGATGATTCACGGGATTCCGCAATTCACACTAAGTATCACATTTCGCTATTTTCTTCATCGTCACAAGAGTCGATATATTCGTTGCCAAGAGTCATTTCCTCACATTACCGATGAACCCCCACTTATCTAGACAAGGTGTCCATGTGACGAATGGAAAATCCCATGATGCACATGGCACCACAAACAACAGAAACCCTCCCACCCCACAAGACAAATGCACTCCCCCGACGTACACAGGAGGATCGAACAAACAGAGCAAGATTTCCACAAACTCAACTTGAGAGGGGGACTTGTAGGGAACAAAGATCAAAGGGGGACTAGGGTGGCCAGTCCAACAGTGTGTTGCTTTCATCCCCCATCCAAAAAATTGATTCCCCACAATTCCCCCTTCCGATGGAGAAAAGGAAAAACAAGCACAAGTTCTCCGACTCGAGGGCCATAAGACACAAATTCACTCCMCATTCCACAAGATGCTCAAACAAATAGAGAAAGCTTTCTCTAGACTCAAYTGTAGGGGGAAATTGTAGGGAATGATGGTAAGGAGGGACTAGGGTGTCCAATCCCAACAGTGCGCTGCTTTCATCAYTSCACAAGATCGATTCCCGACAATTTCCCCGTTCAGAAGAGATAAAGAAAAATGAGCACAAGTTATATTCAAACARAGAGAGAGCCCACTTCCCCTTGCCCCCGGTACAAATGACGTCCCACGKCCCAACAACATTCCCATGATGATGATGGCCAAYGACAACATTCGAACATAGACGCAGAGAAGTCACTACCAACAAATCATCACCGAACAAACCAAGAACCACAAAAAAAGGACATCAAAGCACTTGCAAGGAAAGAGGATGTGARGTCTCTTATACAAAAYTGACCGACACTCACAAGGAAAGAGGATATAAGTTATATTACCCATAAGCACACCAACCGGAAGGGAACCCGTCGCCTATCTGCCCCTAAAAAAACCACGTCCAACACACAATGGACCTCCAGCGATGGGGCCCAGMGATGGGGCCCAGCAACAGCATTCGGATGCCAAAGCGGAGAAGTGACCTATCRAAAATCAACACTAGATGAACCAAGGGTCGTAACTACAATGAAGCACTCCCAAAGAAAAGAGGGTGCATGGCCTCTTACCGAAAAGCAACCGACACCAACCCAAAAAGCACATCCACTAGAAGGAAACCCTCCTCCTCTTGCCCACAAACCGAAAAAGAAATCGACGACAACTCAAAAGCACATCCGTTGGTAAGAAACCCACCTCCTCTTTCCCCTGTACAAACAACACCCAAAAGTCTTCCAATGAAGAATCCAAGCAACAGTATTTGAACGCCGAAGTAGAGAATTCACTGGCCGAAAATCCACACTAGACAAACCGAGGGCTACTAGAGCATTGAATAACTCGTAGGGTGAAAAGGAGGATGTGAGGTCTCTTACCAAAATGCAACTGACACCGACCAAAAAGTGCACATCCACCACACCCCCCCCACCCGCATTGTGCAAACAATGTCCAACACCAAACAACCTTCCAGTTTTTAATGCACGAGGACAACATTCAAACGTCTTAGTCCAAAAATGGAGAAGTCACTCAAACATAAAAGATTCACCACTAGATAAACATAGGTCCACAACATTTTATCCACACGCATAGGAACAGAGAGTGGAATGTCTTTCTAAAACATGATCGACATCAACTTGAGCTCCAGGTTCAACAAAGCACTCCCACCAGACCAAAAAGCGCACACCCACCACTCCCCCCCACCTGCATCATGCGAACAACGTCCAACACCAAATAACCTTCCAGTGATGAATGCACAAGAAAACATTCAAAAGTCTTAGTCCAAAGACAGAGAATTCACTCAAATGTAAAACAATCACAAATGGATAAACGCAGGGCCGCAACATTTTTGCCGCACACACAAGAACATAGAGTGGAATGTCTTTTTGAAACTCGATCGATGTCAACTTGATCTCAAGGTTCAACAAAGCACTCCCACCGAAGGAAACTTGCCACAACTTGCAACGTCGATGGATTTGGTACCTACATAAGGGTCTCCGGAACCCGAACGTCCAACTTCGGTCAGGGGGTCACAAGGAACAATCGAGAGGGACTAGGGTGGCCAACCCAACTGGTTGAGCCACTTTTCATCCATCCCATTGACGATCACCCCTCATGGAATGAGCAACATACAAGGCACAAGCCATCCTTTCCTCGAGTCAACGTCCAATGGAAAAGTTCGCCTAGGGGAGGAAAAAGAAAATAAAGAATCAAACAAATGAAGGGAATTCTCTCACCACACCAAGCATCCATCCTGTGATCAAGAATGGCGAGGCAAAGATCCGACGATGTAGTAAGGGATCCCTGCAACGTTTTTCCCATCATGGAACCAAAGCCTTGCTTGCGCTCTCCATCGGAGAGGGGATGCACAACACAAAACGACAAGCATCCTCACCCCTAGTAATGATCGATGAACACCCGTCAACAAATTTGGAGTGTGGAAGGAGGCCAAGGAAAACAACTGATGCTTACAAAATGCATAAGCTGAGCCAAAAATGCCACGATCAACCCTCCAAAAGTGGTGACACACTACCTCATCCAAACACACACTGAGCGAGAGATATGCAACAACCAATAACAACAACGAACAAAGTATGATCAACAAGCACAATCCATATGTGATAGCCAACTGATGGGAGCTCTGTGGGAAAAGGTTCAGTCCCAATAATCGACACCTGGGGCACCCAAAAACGTGGCATCAACTCTCCTCAAGACAAACTAGGTGACCCATCCACGAGAATGGATTGCGTACCTCCCCTACCCAACCCGAGCAAAGATTTGTCAGTCCTTTCCGACAATGATCCTACCGCAGGTTCACCTACGGTAACCTTGTTACGACTTCTCCTTCCTCTAAATGATAAGGTTCAGTGAACTTCTCACGACATCGTTGGTGGTGAACCACCCTCGTTGATGCGATCTGAACACTTCACCGGATCATTCAATCAGTAGGAGCGATAGGTGGTGTGTATAAAGGGCAGGGACGTAGTCAACATGAGTTGATGGCACGCGCTTACTAGGAATTCCTCATTGAAGACCAATAATTGTAATGGTCTATCCCCATCACGATGAAATTTGAGAAGATTTCCTGATCCTCTCGAACCAGGGAGAAAAACTCGTTGACTACATCAGTGTAACGTGCGTGCGGCCCAGAACATCTAAGGGCATCACAAACCGATTATTTCCTCAAACTTCCATGGCCTAAACGTCCATAGTCCTTGTAATAAGCTGGCCACGAAGGGGAACCTCCGTGTAGCTAGTTAGCAGGCTGAGGTCTTGTTCGTTATCGGAATTAACCAAACAAATCGCTCCACCAACTAAGAATGACCATGCACCACCACCCATAGAATCAAGAAAGAGATCTCAATCTGTCAATCCTTACTATGTCTAGACCTAGTAATTTTTCCCGTGTTGATTCAAATTAAGTCGTGGGCTCCACTCTTGGTGGTGCCCTTCTGTTAATTCCTTTAAGATTCAGCCTTGCAACCATACTCCCCCTGGAACCCAAACACTCTGATTTCTTAGAAGGTGTTGGCGGAGTCCTTAGAGAAACATCCATTGATCCCTGAGTGGCATCATTTATGGTTGAGACTAGGACGGTATATGATCGTCTTCGAGCCCCCAACTTTCATTCTTGATTAATGAAAACATCATTGGAAAATTCTTTCACAGTGATTCGTCCTTCATAAATCCTTGAATTTCACCTCTGATAATGAAATATGAATGCCCCAGACAGCCCCTATTAATCATTACTCTATTTTTTTCAAACCAACAATGTCGAAACTGTGACCCAGCCAATTAAGGTCGGGAGCACGCCGCTGGAAAATGGGACGAAAGGGCAGGTGCACACCGAGTAGGCAGACCGACCTTTACGACCCAAGTTCCAACTACGAGCTTTTTAACTTTAAAAACTTAAATATACGCTATTGGAGCTGAAATTACCGCGGCTGCTGGCACCAAACTTTACCTCTAATGGATCCTTGTTAAGGGATTTAGATTGTACTCATTCTAATTACCAGACTCGATGAGCACAATACTGTTATTTTTTGTCACTACCTCCCCATGTCAGGATTGGGTAATTTGCACGCCTTCTACCTTCCTTGGATGTGGTAGTCGTTTCTCAAGCTCCCTCTCCTTAATTGAACCCTAATTCTCCGTCACCTGTCACCACCATGGTAGGCCTCTATCCTACCATCGAAAGTTGATAGGAAAGAAATTTGAATCAAGCATCGCTAGGAAAAGGGCTCTGCGATCCATTGAGTTATCATGGTTCACCGGAGAAGTGAGAAAGCCCATGTTGGCCTTTTATCTAATAAATGCATCTCTTCCAAAGAGTTGGGACTTGGTGCACGTATTAGCTCTAGAATTACTACGGTTATATGAGGAGTAGGGTACCATCTAAGAAACTATAACTAATTTAATGAGCCATCTGCAGTTTCACAGTCTGAATTAGTTCATACTTAGAAATCCATGTCTTAATCTTTGAGAAATGCATATGACTACTGGCAGGATCAACCAGGTAACACCCTAGCACTTCAGAAGGCATCCAAAGACTCTCCATACAGAGCACACTCTGAACATCCATCGAGTCAAGGAGATTTCAACAAACAAAAAAACTGAGTTAGCTTTTATACCTTGCCCTCGATGGATCGAGCAATAGGAGGACGTGCACAAACAAGACAAGGATAGAAAGGATATGCCCTCATGAAGCCTCAAAATAACAAAATTAGAGATAAGAAAAGGGAAACAAAGAAATCCTCCAACCTTCCAAACAACGCATCAAGTTGTCCTCGAGATCCACGACACTAGTCCAATACCAGCGTCAATGTGGTGTTTCCCACTGAAACGGCAACTACGACCACCTTAACCCATAGACAAAAGAAGGTGAGAACATCCCCCAACCCCACTCCCTCTTCCTTTCTCAACTTTTTGTCCATGAAGTGGTTTCAACCGAGATCAAAGAGATCTCCTGACAATGGCTTAAAACAACCGCAACAGAAAGAATAAGAGGGGACAGTGAACCCTCCAACCTTCCAAACAACGCATCAAGTTGTCCTCGGGATCCACAACACTAGTCCAATACCAATGTCAATGTGGTGTTGCCCGTCGAAACAGCCCCTATGACCACCTTAACCCGTAGACAAAGGAAGGTGAGAACGTCCCCTAACCCCACTCCCAACTCCTTTCTCAACTTTCAGTCCACGAAGTGGGTTTAACAGAGAACAAAGAGCTCTCTCAACATGGGCTCGAAACAACCGCAACAGAAAGAAGAAAAGGGGACAATGAACCCACAATCCTTCTGAACAACGCATCAAGGTGTCCTCAAGATCCACGACACTAGTCCAATACCAGCGAAAATGTGGTGTTGCCCGCCGAAACGACCTCTGCGACCACCTTAACCCATAGACACAAGAAGTTGAGAATGTCTCCCAACCCCACTCCCTCTTCCTTTGTCAACTTTCAATCCATTAAGTGGATTCAACCGAGAATAAAAAGTGCTCCTAACGTGGGCTCGAAACAACCGCAACAGAAATAAGAAGAGGGGACAATGAACCCTCCAACCTTCCAAACAATGCATCAAGGTGTCCTCGAGATCCACGGCACTAGTCCAATGCCAGCATCAATGTGGTGTTGCCCGACAAAATGGCCTCTGTGGCCACCTTAATCTGTAGACAAAAGAAGGTGAGAACATCCCCCAACCCCACTCCCTCCACCTTTCCCAACTTTCGATCCACAAAGTGGTTTCAACCGAGAACAAAGCACTCCCAACATGGGCTCGAAACAACCACAAAATAAAAAATAAGAGGGGACAATGAACCCTCCAGCCTTCTGAA
>ML812575.1:46017-60308 GCA_009831015.1 Picea engelmannii
CCAACATGGAAAGAGTACAAGCACAACAAATTAGCATTCTAGAGTGTCAATCAATGAAAAGGCAAAGTCCTCTCAGGAAGCCACAACAATCCCTCAAAATCCACATACATAGAATGGAAAGGGGTTTTGTTTACAAGTGCCTCCCACAACGAGCATTGCCAACATTACTGCTCATGTGTTATTGAGTAGAGACGGAAAAAAACTAGAAGTCGACCACCCTACAAATGACCCAAGGCCAATCTTCAGGTAGACCCAACAACGAGGTTGTTTCCCGCACCACCTTTTGCACGAATGGAAAACCTCCACCGTCAACAAATAAAACACAATACATCAACATTGGATTCATGGAGCCAACAACACAATGGGACTGGACAAACAAAAACCACAAGAAATCGCATCATCCACAAAGGATCTCAACGACTCAAAGCCAGCCGATATACTAGATCCCGTAGCCATTCGAAGATCCCACAACACAACTCATGTGTTACCAATAATTTTCCCAAGGAATACAAATGCAAAGTCATGAAAGGGATCCACAATGATTTCCCAAACTCCACGGAGAGTGGAAACGAGTGCTCTTTCAAAGCACCTCCCAAAATGAGCTTTCACTACACTTACCACCCATGTGCTACTGAGCGACATGATAACAAACCAAGAACCGACTGACCCTGCAAATGGCCCTAGGCCAATCTTTGAGTGGACCCGGTAGGCATCTCCTTTTTATCACCACATCACCCCTCCCATGGAATGTCGAATCCCACAAAATCGAAGAGCCTACAACACAACTCATGTGTTACCAAGAAATTTACAAAGCCATACAAATGCAAAGCCATGCAAGGGAGCCACAAAGATCGCTCAAACTCCACGATGAGTGGAGAAAAGTTCTCTTTCAAAGTTCCTCCCAGAATGAGCTTCCCTATGCTTATCGCTCATGTGCTACTGAGGGACATGATAAGAAATCAAGAGTCGACCAACCCTGGAAATTTCCCTAGGCCAATCTTCAAGTGGACCCAACATGAAACTCCTTTTTATCACATCACCCCTCACACGAAATGTCGAATTCAACAAAACCAAAGAAGCCAACAAAACACAACTCATGTTCTACCAAAAAATTTCCAAAGGAATACAAATGCAGAGCCCCCTACAAGGAAGCCACAACAATCACCCAAACTCCACCATGAGTGGAGAAGAGTTCTCTTTCAAAGCACCTCCCAATATGAGCTTCGTCGCCATTACCGCTCATGTGCTACCGAGAAACATGATAACAAGTCGAGAACCAACCAACCCTACAAATGGCCCTAGACCAATCTTGATGTGGACCCAGTAGGCAACTCCTTTTTATCACATTACCCCTTGCACGAAATGTAGAAATCCGACAAAACCAAAGGGCCTGCGACACGCCTCCCATGCTACCAATAATTTTTCTAAGCCATACAACAGATACAAGGTCCCGTAGGGGAGCCAAAACGGAGAAGATTTCTATTTCAAAGCAACCCCCAAGACGAGCTTCACTACACTTACCGCTCATGTTCTACCGAGAAACATGATAATAAATGGTCGAGAACTGACCAACCCTGCAAATGGCACTAGGCCAAATATTCAGGTGGACCCGGTAGGCAGCTCCTTTTTATCACATCACCCCTCACACAAAATTCAAAATCCAACAAAACCGAAGGGCCTACAACTCAATTCATGTGTTACCAAGAATTTTTTTCTAAGCCATACAACAACATATTCAAGTCCCCTCAAGGAAGCCACAACAATCACTCAAACTCCATGACAAGGGAAGAAGAGTTCTCTTTCAAAGCACCTCCCAAGATGAGCTTCGCTACACTTACCGCTCATGCGCTATTGAGCAATGTGTTAACAAGTCGAGAATCGACCAACCCTGCAAATGGCCCTAGGACAATCTTTGGGTGAACCCAACAGGAAGCTCCTTTTTATCACATCACCCCTTGCACAAAATGCCAAATCGAACAAAACCGAAGATCCAGCAACGCAACTTGCATGTTACCAATAATTTTCCAAATTCAAGGCCCTGAAATCAAGGAAACCACATTGATCACCCAAACTCCAGGACGAGTGGAAAAGAGTTCTCTTTCAAAGTGCCTCCCAAGATGGAGCTTCACTATGCTTACCGCTCGTGTGCTACTGAGCAACGTGATAACAAGTCGAAAACCGACCAACCCTACAAATGGCCCTAAACCAAATCTTCGAGTGGACCCGGTAGGTAGATCATTTTTATCACGTCACACCTTGCACAAAATTGTGAATCCAACAAAAATAACTGAAGAGTCAGGGACACAACTCATGTGGGGGAAAAACTTGGGGTTTTCCAAAGGCAAGGCCAGACAAGTTGTCAAGATGGGTGACCACATGAGAAATCGTAACAAAAACAAGTTAGAGTGCGCAAAGGAAAGGCAAGTTCTCAAGAGGGGCACCCCAATGAAGAAAACCGAAGAGACATGGACACAGGTGTGGTGGAAAAAAAATTGGGGTTTCCCAAATGCAAGGCAAACTTGGGGTTTCCAGAGGGAAATTCAAGGCAAGTGGGGGTGCCCAAAGGCAAGCCAAGTTTGCAAGAAGTGTGCCCAACCAAAAAAATTGAAAGAGCCAGTGGCATAGGTGCGGTGGGAAAAAAACTTGAGGTTTCCCGAATGCAAGGCAAACTTGGGGTTTCCAGAGGAAATAGAAGGCAAGTTTACAAGAGGGGAGCCCAAAGTCAAGCCGAGTTGGCAAGAGGAGCACCCAGCCAACAAAACCGAAAGATCCAGCGGCACAGGTCCAGTGGGAAAAAAACTTGGGGTTTCCTGAATGAAAGGCAAACTTGGGGTTTCCAGAGACATTGCAAGGCAACTTTGCAAGAGGGGTGCCCAAAGTCAAGTCGAGTCGGCAACAAGAGTGCCAAACCAACAAAACTGAAAGAGCCGACGAAACAGGTGTGGTGGGAAAAATAACTTGGGGTTTCTCCATGCAAGGCAAACTTGGGTTTTCCAGAGGCAATGCAAGGCAAGTTGGCAAGAGGGGCACCCAAACGCAAGCTGAGTGCCCAAACAACAAAACCAAAAGTGCCAGAGTCACAGGTGTGGTGGGAAAAAAAAACTTGGGGTTTCTCGAATGCAAGGCAAACTTGGGGTTTCCAGATGCAACGCAAGGAAAGTTTCCAAGGGGGGCACCTAAAGGAAAGCTGAGTTGGCAAGAGGATCACCCAACCAACAAAACTGAAAGAGCCAGCGACATAGGTGCGGTGGGGAAAAAACTTGGGATTTCCCGAATGCAAGGCAAAATTGGGGTTTCCAAAGGCAATGCAAGGCAAGTTTGCAAGAGGGGCACCCAAAGGCAACCCAAGTTGGCAAGAGGAGTGAAAAACCAACAAAATCGAAAGAGCCAGCGACACAGGTGTGGTGGGAAAAAAAACTTGGGGTTTCTCGAACGCAAGGCAAACTTGGGGTTTCCAGAGGCAAAGCAAGGCAAGTTCGCAAGAGGAGCACCCAAAAAACAAAACCAAAAGAGCCAGTGACACAGGTGTGGTGGGAAAAAAACATGGGGTTTCCCGAATGCAAGGCAAACTTGGGGTTTCCAGAGGCAACACAAGGCAAGTTGGCAAGAGGGGCTCCCAAAGGCAAGCCGAGTTATTGACAGGAGCACCCAACCAACAAAACCAAAGAGCCAACGACAAAAATCATGTGGGAAAAAATCGTGGTTTCGAAAAGGAAAGGAATTGTGAGATGGAAATATGGGCGTGCAAAGGCAAGGCGAGTTCGCAATTTGGGTACGCAAAGGCAAGTCGACTTGGAAAGACAGTCGCCCACATGAGGAGTCGTTGTGAAAATAAGGCAGGGCGCCAAAACGCAATGAGAGGCGAGTTGGCAAGATGGGCATCGAAACGCAACGCAAGGCGAGTTGGAAAGATAGGCACCCGAACGCAACGCAAGTCGAGTTGGAAAGATGGGCACCAAAATGCAATGTAAGGCGAGTTGGCAATATGGGCGCCCAAACGCACGAAGAGCCATAACGAAAACGACCACACAAGGGAGCATTAGGCAAAAAGATGAGCTCGAGGACAAATAAGAACCAATTTTTTCTTCGAGGTAGATTTTTTAATACGGCCTTGCCAAGGTTGGGCGACCAAGGGCAAGGCAAGGCGACTTGGCAAGAGGGGCACCAAAACACAAGGCAAGGCAAGTTGGCAAGATGGGCACCCAAATGCACGAAGAGTCGTAATGAAAACAACCACACAAGGGAACACTAGGCAAAAAGACGAGTTGGAGGATGGATAAGAACCAATTTTGGTTTCGAGGTAGATTTTTTAATATGGCCTAGCCAAGGTTGGGTGACCAAGGGCAAGGCAAGGCGACTTGGCAAGAGGGGCGCCCAAACGCAACGCAAAGCAAGTTGGAAAGATGGGCGCCCAAACGCACGAAGAGTCATAACAAAAACGACCACACAAGGGAGCACTATGAAAAAAGACGAGTTGGAGGACGGATAAGAACCAATTTTGGATTCGAGGTAGATTTTTTAATACAGCCTATCCAATTTTGGGCAACCAAGGGCAAGGCAATGCGACTTGGCAAGAAGGGCACCCAAATGCAACGCAAGGCAAGTTGGCAAGATGGGCACCCAAACGCGCGAAGAGTCGTAACAAGATGGGTGCCCGAACACAACGCAAGGTGAGTTGGCAAGATGGGTGCCCAAACGCAACACAAGGTGAGTTGGCAATATGGCCGCCCAAACGCACGAAGAGCTGTAATGAAAGCGACCACACAAGGGAGCACTAGGCAAAAAGACGAGCTGGAGGACGGATAAGAAACAATTTTGGATTCGAGGTAGATTTTTTAATATGACCTAGCCAAGGTTAAGCGACCAAGGGCAAGGCAAGGCGACTTGGCAAGAGGGGAACCCAAACTCAACGCAAGGCAATTTGGCAAGATGGGAGCCCAAATGCACGAAGAGTCGTAACAAAAATGACCACACAAGGGACCACTAGGCAAAACGACGAGTTGGAGGACGGATAAGAACCAATTTTGGCTTCGAGGTAGATTTTTTAATACGGCCTAGCCAAGGTTGGGTGAGCAAGGGAAAAGAAAGGTGACTTGTAAAGAGGGGTGCCCAAACGTAATGCAAGGCAAGTTGGCAATATTGGTGCCCAAATGCACAAAGAGCCATAACAAGATTGTCTCTCGAACGCAACACAAGGAGAGTTAGCAAGATGGGCGCCCAAACGCACGAAGAGCCATAAAAATATGGGCACTTGAACGCAATGCAACGTGACTTGGAAAGAGGGGCACCCAAAGGCAATGCGAGGCAAGTTGGCAAGATGGGTGCCCAAATGCATGAAGAGCCGTAATGAAAACGACCACACAAGGGAGCACTAGGAAAAAAGACGAGCTGGAGGACGAATAAGAACCAATTTTGGATTCTAGGTAGATTTTTTAATACAGCCTAGCCACGGTTAAGTGATCAAGGGAAAGGCAAGGCGACTTGGCAAGAGGGGCACCCAAATGCAACACAAGCCAAGTTGGCAAGATGGGAGCCCAAACGCACGAAGATGCGTAACGAAAACGACCACACAAGGGAGCACTAGGCAAAAAGACGAGCTTAAGGACGAATAAGAACCAATTTTGGCTCCAAGGTAGATTTTTTAATACATCCTAGCCAAGGTTGGGCGACCAAGGGCAAGGCAAGGCGACTTTGAAAGAGGGGCGCCCAAATGCATGAAGAGCCATAACAAGATGGGCGCCCGAACACAATGCAAGTTGAGTTGGCAAGATGGGCACCCAAACGCAACGCAAGGCGAGTTGGCAAGATGGCCGCCCAAACGCACGAATAGTCGTAATGAAAACAACCACACAAGGGAGCACTAGGCAAAAAGACGAGCTGGAGGATGGGTAGGAACCAATTTTGTCTTTGAGGTAGATTTTTTAATATGGCATAGCCAAGGTTGGGCGACCAAGGGCAAGGCAAGGTGATTTGGCAAGAGGGGCACCCAAAGGCAACGCAAGGAAAGTTGGCAAGATGGGCACCTAAACGCACGAAGAGCCATAATGAAAACGACCACACAAGGGAGCACTAGGAAAAAAGACGAGTTGGAGGACGGATAAGAACCAATATTGGCTTTGAGGTGGATTTTTTAATACGGCCTAGCCAAGGTTGGGCGACCAAGGGCAAGGCAAGGTGACTTGGAAAGTTGGCAAGATGGGCGCCCAAACGCATGAAGAGTCGTAACAAGATGGGTGCCTAAACGCAACGCAAGGTGAGTTGTCAAGATGGGAGAAGAAACGCAATGCAGGGCGAGTTAGCAAGATGGGCGCCCAAACAAAATGCAAGGCGAGTTGGCAAAATGGGTTCCCAAATGCACCGCAAGGCGAGTTGGCAAGATGGATGCTCAAACAGATAAGAACCAATTTTGGCTTCGAGGCAGATTTTTTAATACGACCTAGCCAAGGTTGGGCGACTAAGGGCAAGGCAAGGCGACTTGGCAAGAGGGGCACCCAAATGCAACGCAAGGCAAGTTGGCAAGATGGGAGCCCAAACGCACGGAGAGTCGTAACGAAAATGACCACACAAGGGAGCACTAGGCAAAAAGATGAGTTGGAGGACGGATAAGAACCATTTTTGGCTTCAAGGTAGATTTTTTAATACGACCTAGCCAAGGTTGGGCAACCAAGGGAAAGGTAAGGTGACTTGGCAAGAGGGGCACCCAGATACAATGCAAGGCAAGTTGGCAAGATGGGAGCCCAAATGCATGAAGAGTCATAACGAAAACGACCACACAAGGGAGCATTGGTCAAAAAGATGAGCTGGAGGACGGATAAGAACCAATTTAGGCTTTGAGGTAGATTTTTTAATACGGCCTAGCCAAGCTTGGTCGACCAAGGGAAAGGCAAGGCAACTTGGCAATAGGGGCGCCCAAACACAACGCAAGGCAAGGTTGCAAGATGGGCGCTCAAATGCACGAAGAGTCTTAATGAAAACGACCACACAAGGGAGAACTAGGCAAAAATACGAGCTAGAGGACAGATACGAACCAATTTTGGATTCATGGTAGGTTTTTTAATACGGCCTAGCCAAGGTTGGGCAACCAACGGCAAGGCAAGGTGAGTTGGCAAGAGGAGCGCCCAAATGCAAGGTAAGGCAAGTTGGCAAGATGGGCGCCCAAACGCATGAAGAGCCATAATGAAATGCAGGAAGAGCCTGGCTAAGGTTGGTGACCAAGGGCAAGGCAAGGTGAGTTGGCAAGAGGGGCACCCAAATGCAACGTAAGGCCATTTGGTAAGATGGGCATCTAAACACACAAAGAGTCGTAATGAAAACGACCACACAAGGGAGCACTAGGCAAAAAGACAAGTCGGAGGACAAATAAGAACCAATTTTGGCTTCGAGGTAGATTTTTAAATACGGCCTGGCCAAGAGGAGCAAGTATGCAAGAGGAGGAACCCTAATGCAATGCAAGGTAAGTTGGCAAGATGGGCATCCAAACGCACGAAGAGTCATAACTAAAATGATCACACAAGGGAGCAATAGGAAAAAGACAAGACAGAGGATGAATAAGAACCAAT
The DNA here is from genome assembly GCA_009831015.1 of Picea engelmannii. Taxonomy (NCBI): domain Eukaryota; kingdom Viridiplantae; phylum Streptophyta; class Pinopsida; order Pinales; family Pinaceae; genus Picea; species Picea engelmannii. The sequence continues at coordinate 53,577 of ML812575.1, forward strand.
TTTGGCTTCGAGGTAGATTTTTTAATACGGCCTGGCCAAGGTTGGGTGACCAAGGGCAAGGCAAGGCAAGTTGGCAAGAGGGGCACCCAAACGCAATGCAAGGCGAGTAGGCAATATGGGCGCCCAAACACACTAAGAGCCGTAACGAAAAACAACTACACAAGGGAGCACTAGGCAAAAAGACGAGCCAGATGATGGATAAGAACCAATTTTGGCTCCGAGGTAGATTTTTTAATACGGCCTGGCCAAGGTTGGGYGACCAACAAAAAGGMAAGGCAAGGCGAGTTGACAAGGGGAACACCCAAACGCAAGGCAATGCGAGTTGGCAAGATGGATGCCCAAATGMACGAAGAGATTGGCCAAGGTTGGGCRACCAAGGGCAAGGAAATGTTAGTTGGCAAGAGGGCCACCCAAATGCAAYGCAAGGCCAGTTGCCAAKATGGGCACCCAAAAGCACGAAGAGCCATAACGAAACGCATGAAGAGTCATAACTAAAACGATGGGCACCCAAATGCATGAAGAGTCATAACGAAAATGACCACATAAGGGAGCACTAGGCAAAAAGACGAGTTAGATGACGGATAAGAACTAATTTTGGCTTCAAGGTAGATTTTTTAATACGGCCTGGCCAAGGTTGTCAACCAAGGGCAAGGCAAGGTGACTTGGCAAGAGGGGCACCCAAACGCAACGCAAGGCAAGTTGCCAATATGGGTGCCCAAACGAACGAAGAGTTGTAATGAAAACGACCACAGAAGGGAGCACTAGGACAAAAGACGAGCCGAAGGAAGGATAAGAAGCAATTTTGGCTCCAAGGTATATTTTTTAGTACGACATGGCTAAGGTTGGGTGACCAAGGGCAAGGCAAGACGATTTGGAAAGAGGGGCACCCAAATGCAACGCAAGGCAAGTAGGCAAGATGGGCACCCAAACACACGAAGAGCCATAACGGAAATGACCACACAAGGGAGCTTGAACAAGGTTGGGCGACCAAGGGCAAGGCAAGGTGAGTTGGCAAGAGGGGCACCCAAACACAACACAATGCCAGTTGGCAAGATGGGCACCCAAACACATGAAGAGCCGTAACGAAAATGACCACACAAGGCAGCACTAGGCAAAAAGATGAGTTAGATGACAGATAAGAACCAATTTTGGCATCGAGGTAGATTTTTTAATACACCCTAGCCAAGGTTGGGAAACCAATGACAAGGCAAGGCAAGTTGGCAAGAAGGGCGCTCAAACGCACGAAGAGTCGTAATGAAATGCCCAAAGAGCCTGGCCAAGGTTGGGCGACCAAGGGCAAGGCAAGGTGAGTTGGCAAAAGGGGCACCCAAATGCAACGCAAGGCTAGTTAGCAAGATGGTCGCCTAAATGAATGAAGAGCCATAACAAAATGCATGAAGAGTAGTAACGAAAACAATGGGTGCCCTAAAGCACGAAGAGTCGTAACGAAAACGACCACACAATGGAGCACTAGGTAAAAAGACAAGTCGGATGACGGATAAGAACCAATTTTGGCTTCGAGGTAGATTTTTTAATATGGCCTGACCAAGGTTGGGCGACCAAGGGAAAGGTAAGGCGAGTTGGAAAGAGGGGCGCCCAAACGCAACGCAAGGCAAGTTGGCAAGATGGCCTCCCAAACACATGAAGAGCCTCAATGAAAACGACCACACAAGGGAGCACTAGGCAAAAAGATGAGCGGAGGACAGATAAGAACCAATTTTGGCATCAAGGTATACTTTTTAATACGGCATGGCTAAGGTTGGGTGACCAAGGGCAAGGCAAGCAGAGTTGGAAAGAGGGGCGCTCAAATGCAACGCAAGGCGAATTGGAAACATGGGTGCCCAAACGCACGAAGAGACGTAACGAGAATAACCACACAAAAGAGCACTAGGCAAAAAGATGAGTCAGATGACGGATAAGAACCAATTTTGGCTTCGAGCTAGATATTTTAATATGGCCTGGCCACAATTGGGTGACCAACAGCAAGGCAACGTGAGTTGGCAAGAGGGGCACCCTTACGCAATGCAAGGCAAGTTGGCAAGATGGGCACCAAAATGCACGAAGAGTCGTAACGAAAATGACCGCACAAGGGAGCACTAGGCAAAAGGACGAGCCCGAGGACGAATAAGAACCAGTTTGCGCTTCGAGGTAGAGTTTTTAATATGGCATGGCCAAGGTTGGGCGACCAAGGGCAAGGCAAGGCGAGTTAGAAAGAGGGGAACCCAAATGCAACACAAAGCGAGTGGGCAAGATGGACACCCAAACACACAAAGAGTCGTAATGAAAACAACCACACAAGGGAGCACTAGGAAAAAAGACGAGCCGGATGACAGATAAGAACCAATTTTGGCTTCAAGGTAGCTTTTTTAACATGGCCTAGCCAAGGTTGGGCGACCAAGGGCAAGGGGCGCCCAAATGCATGAAGAGTCGTAACGAAAACAACCGCATAAGGGAGCACTAGGCAAAAAGACGAGTCAGATGACAGATAAGAACCAATTTTGGCTTCGAGGTAGATTTTTTAATACGACCTCGCCAAGGTTGGGTGAGCGAGGGCAAGGCAAAGTGAGTTGGCAAGAGGTGCACCCAAACGCAACGCAAGACTAGTTGGCAATATGGGCACCCAAACGCACGAAGACTCATAACGAAAATGATGGGTGCCCAAAAGCACGAAGACCCGTAATGAAAAACGACCACAGAAGAGTCGTAACAAAATGCATGAAGAGCTTGTCCAAGGTTGGGCGAGCAAGGGCAAGGCAAGGCGAGTTGGCTAGAGGGGCACCCAAATGCAACGCAAGGCGAGTTGGCAAGATGGGTGCCCAAACGCACAAAGATCCATAACGAAAACGACAACACAAGGGAACACTAGGCAAAAAGACGAGTCATATGTAGGATAAGAACCAATTTTGGCTTCCAGGTAGATTTTTCAATACGGCCTGGCCAAGGTTCGGCGACCAAGGGCAAGGAGAATCTAGTTGGCAAGAAGGGCGCCCAAATGTAAGGCAAGGCAAGTTGGCAAGATGGGCGCCCAAACGCACGAAGAGCCACAACGAAAATGACCACACAAGGGAGCGCTAGGAAAAAAGGCGAGTCGGATGACAGATAAGAACCAATTATGGCTTGGAGGTAGCTTTTTTAATATGGCCTGGTTGAGGTTGGGAGACCAAGGGCAAGGCAAGGTGAGTTGGCAAGAAACAAGGAAGATGTAAGGCGTTGGAAGGCAAGACACAAGGAAAGGAAAGGCAAGGTAGCACTAGGAAAGAAGACGAGCCAACCGTCGGATAAGGAGTAAAGTTGGTCACAAATTAAACTTTCTTAAGATGGCCTAGGCAAGGCATGGTGTCGAGAAGTAAGACATAAGGCAAGTCGAGGAGCCAAGAGGAAAGGCAAGGCAAGGTAGCACTAAGCAAGAAGATGAGCCAACCGTTGGATAATGAATAAAGTTGGTCATAGCTTAACTTTTTAAATATGACCTGGGCAAGGCAAGGCGCCAGGAGGCAAGGCAGGGCAAGGCATGCAGCAAGGAAAGGTTCCAGGAAGCAAGGAAAGGCAAGGAAGTAAGAGGTAAGGCAAGGGAAGACAAGGTGCCAAGACACAAGGACAAGCAAGGTGCTAGGAGGCAAGGCAAGGGAAGGTGCAAGGGAGGTGAGGCAAGGGAAGGTGCAAGGGAGACAAGGCACCAAGAGGTAAGGAAAGGTGCCAAAAGGCAAGGAAAGGCAACGTGTTAGGAGGCAAGGCAAGGGAAGGTGTCAAGAGCCAAGGCAAGGTGTGTCGGCATTAGGAGACCTCATGAAAATTTGGGAATGGCCACACAAGTCAGTGCCAGTTAAGAAGATAAGACAACAAATAGATAAGGAGTAAAGTTGGTCACAACTTAACTTTTTTAGGGTGGCCTGTGCAAGGTAAGGTGTCGGGACGTAAGGCACAAGAAAAATCAGTCGGAGGCAAGGTAAGGCAAGGTAGTGCTAGGCAAGAAGATGAGCCAATCGTCGGATAAGGAGTGAAGGTGCTCACAACTCAACTTTCATAGGACGACCTAGGCAAGGAAAGACAAGGAAAGGCGTGAGGAGGCAAGGCAATGCAAGGTAGTCCTAGGCAGGAGGACGAGTCAATCGTCAGATAAGGAGTGAAGGTGGTCACAACTCAAATTTTTTGAGAGGTCCTAGGAAAGGCAAGACAAGGAAATGCGCCAAGACGCAAGGCAAGGCAAGGTGCGAGGAGGGAAGGCGGGGCAAGGCACCAAGAGCCAAGGCAAGGTAAGGCACCAAGAGCCAAGGCAAGGCAAGGCGCCAGTAGGCAAAGAAGGGCATGCCAAAAGGAAAGGTAAGGTAGTGCTAGGAAATAAGACGAGTCGACCATCAGATAAGGTGTAAATATGGTCAGAACTTAACTTTTTTAAGATGGCCTGGGAAAGGCAAGGCAAGGAAAGGCGTTGGGACGCAAGTCAAGGTAAGGAACAACACAAGGCAAGGAAAGGTGCAAAGAGGAAAAGAAATGCAGGGCACATCACAAGGCAAGGCAAGGCACAAAGAGGCAAGGTAAGGCAAGGTGCGAGTGGACGAGTTGGGCATGACGACCCAACTGATGGGCAAGTTGGTGGGTGCATCATGACTTAGGAGGACCCATGTGGTGAGTTGGTGAGTCGACCTGACTCTCATGCCAAATGATGTGGCGATCCACGGGTTGGAGTGAGAACATATAAGTAAGGCATGACTTGGCATGAGTCAAGACAGAACAACTCGGGCAGAGAAGAGTGAAGATAGATTCGACTAAGTGTCTCAGTTGGTCATCTCAATGGAGAGCACACGAGGAGTCTCGAAAATTATTTGTTGGACGAGTTGGTAGTGCACATGACGGAGAGGAGACTTGGGATAGATGTGCAACGCAGACTAAAGTTGTGGCAGGGGGGTCCTATGAGATGGTGAAGTGAGGAAAAAGTAATCGAAGTGACTTGGTCGAATTTTGTATGTCTTTGTATGGAGTTGTGGCTCCCCTCTTGTGATTGTCTCTCATTGTAACATTTTGTACATTGTTATCTACGGGTGTTAGGCACAATTCATGTTGCCCAACCACACTTGTGTCTCTTTCTTGTGTATGGATGATTGCATGTTCTTAATGGCTTAAATGACTAAGTATAGAACCGTGTAATTGTCTAAGCATAAACAATGCATGTTTAGTGTAACCTGGCACGATTGCCTCGGGGCAAAGTATGGGTGTGCCATGAGTGAGGCATAGTCCAGATGGAGTACGAATTGGGTTGACCAAGCCACCAAGCCAAAAATGTCGTGGTGTCAGGCGACTTGGGAGAGCCAAGTCGATTTGGATCCCCGGGCAGAATGTGGGCGCGTGAAAGACTCAGCGTATGATTGGGTGGATTACACGTTGGGTCTGTTATCACCATAAAAATTTTCAAAATGGTATTCGAGTATCGAAATTTTAGTGAAAGGCTATGTCGCTAAGGAGATATGATGATTTAGAGGACCATGCTATATCTGGCGGCGAATGGAAAAATGTGGCGAAAGTGTGAAGAGTAAGACTCGACGAACCGTCTACCTTGAAAGCGGCCTGAATCAACAACTAAGGCGCATATCGGGGATTGAAATAGTGCGAAGATTAAGCAATCGAGGGCGGGCCGGGGAAAACCGTCATGGTTTTATCAGCGGACACGTGGCACCTCTAGAGGTAAATCGGCGAAAAAAGCAGTCTGACTAAAACCACTTTCTCCAACCTCCGATGCCAAATTTGTTGGGTGAATGCAGACTGTAGATCTTAAAGCGTCCCGGATCAACGGCTGAAACTCATATCAGCGATTGAAGCAGCACAAAGATTAATGAATCGAGGGCGGGCCGGGAAAAACCGTCATGGTTTAAATTGTGGACACGTGGCACCTCTAGAGGCACATCGAGGTGAAAATTTGTCCACCTAAAACCATTTTCTCCAACCCCCGATGTAAATAGATACCTATAAAAGGAGGACCCCCCGACATTACTTTATGATAATTTGAAGCATTCAAACGTTCGAAAATTTAGCGCGAAGCTTCCATTAAACTCAAGCTCAGGAACTGAACCAGGTTTGTGCTTCTTTCGCTACTTAACATGTATTTTCATCATGGCTGCTAATCCTGTTGTCTTATCCGTAAATGAGCAAGACATCTCCTCCGGAGAAGAAGCCCTAATTGATAGAGACTTCAACGTTTTCGATACAGAGATAACAATCTTTCCCATTTTTGTGTCCAGATCAAATTTATTAGACAAAGTTGGAACGCACATACCTTTCCTCGAAGCGGCTCAAGCCTCCATCACCCCTTAAGTCATAGAAGTAGTCTTTCCTTTCCCTGAATTTGTAAGATGGTGTGCAGAGCGGTATTCTTGGGAAGAAAGAGTCATTTTGAATAAATTAGGGTCAAAGGTTTTATGTGAAATAGACAGTTAATCGCTCTGACACACCCTCAATATACCAGAGTCCTCCTCCATAGTGTTAGAGCCCTTCGAGGAACAAAAGATGAACACAATTTATAGAGAATGCCCACTAGAAGTAAAAACTCGGTTTCTGCAAACCATCATCAAACCTTAATACCATTCAGAGAGTATGTCATTACCTATCAGTGTAAGTGTCATGGTCATCGAAGTCCAGTGGGCTTGTTCTCTGTTGAGTCAAATTTTGGGGTTGGAAAATGACAAGTTTGTGGTAGAAGTCATGTTAGGTTTTCCGTTGACTTTCTTTATATCAGAGTCT